>JAMKCH010010602.1:0-29209 GCA_023653785.1 Ophioderma brevispina
TACGGACCTGATGTTTACTTAAATACACTTATAAAGTGGGTGCGTATTTTAAAACACGTACAAACTCGTGCGTGCTCTAAAAACTGCGAGCGCGCGCGCGTACCCGAAAATACACAATGCGAGTATACAGGTTCCCAAAACACGTGCAAAGGCATAGACGTACCCTAGAACACTTGCGACCGGGCGCGTACCCTAGACTACTTGCAAATATGCGCGCGTATCCTAGAATAGAACACTATGAAACAGGAGATGAGAGGGATTAAAAGATTGACGGTGGCATAAGCTAGGAAAGAAAAAATAAATCTAAAAAAAGAAGTAGAAAAAATAAAATCTAGGGAAACAAAGTAAGTCTAAAGAAAGTACGGAAAAAATCCAGAAAAAATAAATTAGAAACAGAATTCGCGTTTCGGCTTTCGCGCTCGGCTATATTCAAAAGAATATTTAAGCTGTGGGCCGCCCAATGACCTTTGATGTCTTTTGGCTACTTCGTCGCCCCCAAAGTCGGTATATCGATCAAATATGAGCGAGATCGATGGTGCACCTATGACAAATATAGGGGCGTACTCTTTTTTGGGGAAAAGGGAAGGAAATGGGGGAAAGCCGGAGTAGAAAGGCGCCGAAAGGGGTGAGAAGAGTTTTTGTCAAATGGATCCAGTAGAACTGGATCCTTTGAAAGTTTGAAAAATGGACATTTGGACCTCATAAAAATATGAGGGATCCCATGGTTGCACCTATGAGACGTTTGGTTCCAATGAAGTTAAACTTTTCAATTGAGGTCAATTTAAAAAAAAACTTAACAATTTGACACAACACAAACCACAACAGACATACACTACATACACACGCACAACGGATTGCTGATGGGGTCCTGCCAGCTATAGCTGGCGGCCCACAAAAAACTTGTTATGGATCTGATGGTACACCGTACTTCGCTGACAAGTTTTCAATTTACTACACCTGAGTCATTTTTAACCGGTCTTCATTTACACAACTGTATTAATTTACCGGATCTGTTTTAGTGACATGATCTGTTTTTCATTTAGATGATCGTTTTATTTACCAATTTATTTACCTTACCTGCTTTTCGCCTGACGTGTATAATCATTTATCTGACCTGTCTTCATCACATGGGACATGTATTATTTTATTGACACTGTTTTTAATTTACCATCCAGTATTCATTCAACTAGAACCCAAAGAGTAACTCGAAATCTAAAAGCAACTCGAACTCGAAAGCAAACTCGAACTCTAACTCGAACTCTAAAAGCAACTCGAACTCTACTCGAAAATCTAAAAGCAAAATCGAACTCTCCACTCGAACTCTAAAAGCAACTGAACTCTAAAAGCAACTCGAACTCGAACTCTAAAAGCAACTCGAACTAAAAAGCAACTCGAACTCGAAATCTGCAACTCGAATCGACAACCTAACTCGAACTCATCAAAAATAGTTTTACCCACAAAGAGGCTACCTGAGGCAGCCCTTTATAACAAGTACCCAAATACCTATAGCTATGCTACTAAGAACTGGTTATATAACCGTCTTACACGAGAAGACTCTGGAATACAAAACAAGGGCCCATGGCCGCGTATTTATATCATGAACAAGGTTAACTACACTGGAGCTAATTAAAATTTACAAATTCCCATGGCGCAGTTTCAATAAGATTTCATCACCATGTATTGAGCAAATACATACCCTGTATTTTAGTATGATTTATGATACCCAGGACATGCATGCCGTCAGCTGTTGTTACCATGTGCTCATCCAAGGCTTTGGTTGAATAGCAGCCTTGCCACATAGTGATGTGGTATGGTTGTAGGGAAAAAGTTCGTTGTTGTTTTGGGCAATTCCATTTAGTGTCCCCCCCAGAAAATAAAAATCAAAATGAGGTATTTCCACCCCAAGAACCAGAACGCCCCTTATAATGTTGAGAAATAATATAGCAGCACATCCTTGCAACGAGGCATTGTTTATTATTTTGGGGGGGGAGGTTCAAATTGGAAATTTTCATTACCCATGAAGCCTGTATTACAACTTTACATAAAACAACTTTGGGGAATTTATGTAAAGTGGGAATTTGAAAAACCAGCAAAGGGTAAATTTGAGCATGTCGCTTTATTATGAACCAAAACGTTTCAAATCCACCCGTTCTCATGAAAACTAAGAGGGCGTCCTTCATCCTTATCCGGCGATGTCCTTATTTCGATTGTAATAATGAGATAGCCACAGCGCATCTTTTGATACCAAATTCAGTTGCTCAATGGAGGTATATGGATATTTTTGATCAGAGGGTCCGTTAAAAACGTGGACATCTTCAAAAAAATATTGACACAAAGTTATAAGTATTACAGCCTTCAAATCGAAAACAATGTCAAATGACATTAGCAATGTCGGGTGTCTCAAAAAAAAAGGAAATAAATTCAAAAAAATTTATAAAAAGCGCCAAATATCCAAAGAAAAAACAATGTTCAGTGGCGCTATGAAAGTCACAAAGAATAAGCTCTCTCAAAGGATCAGTTTTAAGCGGACTCTTTGAAATTGTTCACATTTGGTGAATCTTGATATGGAGTGGAAATGGTTCCAAAGCAATGGCGCTGCTGAAGGAATGTATCGTGGGGGGGGATCGGCGAACGTATGTGGATAAGTTCCATTTCGGAGATAAGCAAGTACTGAGAAGACGAGCGAAGAGAACAATTTGGGGTGTACAGCGTGATTAAATCAGCAAGTACTGAGGTGCTAGTCCATTGCGTGTTTTGTAGGTAAGGAGCAAGATTTTGAATTGAATACGAGATGATCCAGGTAACCAGTGGAGCTGCTTGTAAAACTGGTGAGATGTGTTGACACTTCTTGGTCCTGGAGATAATTCTAGCTGCAGAGTTTTGAGCATGTTGCAGAAGTGCAGTTGCGGCATCGGAGGCCATAATAAGGAATTGTCATAGTCGAGTTTTGGGATTATAAACAGAGTGAACCAGTGTGCACAAGTGTCATTGCAGACAGGTACTTTCTAATTTACCAATTTTGCGAAGAAAAAATGTAGATTGCACGACAGTGTTCTTATGTGCTGCTGAAGGAGTATTTTCATTCAAAATAACGCCAATGTTCCTCGCAGATTCAGCTGTTTCAATACTACTGACATATGTGATATTTTGGAGAGGATATGGAGAAAGATCAAATTTTGACCGGATGAGAATTACGTCCGTCTTGGAGTCATTTAATTTCAGGTTTTATTTTGTGTCATCCGTTTTATGTCGTCAACACATGCTTGTATTGGAAGATACAGCAGAGGACAAATCAGATTTTAAAAAATAAGTCGAAGCTGATTGTCATCAGCATACTTATGAAACTGAAGTTTGTGTCGGCGAATAAGTTGACCAAGAGGAGATATGTAAATGGCAAAGAGCAGTGGTCCACAAAACAGCTATTTCAATCATGTGGATTATGATAAATGCCCCTAGATGGGCACTTTCAAAATGGCTGTCAAATGTCATTATAAGGTTTTTGACCATTTTATATAATATAAATCCAATGATTGAAATAGGCAAACACATAAATAGCATAAAGGAAACAACCAAAAATTATTTTATTTTTATTCTCAGATAGCTGGAACTAAGATGTAGTTTTCTGAAGTAGTTTTGGCGGCCATTTTGAAACGCCCTCTACGAGATTTCCCCCACGTTTTCTCAGAGGTGAACAAAAAAATCTTGTTCCGCCTCCTTGAAAATATAAACACATACTTTCCAAACATCCGCACTTGATTTATTACTTGTAATTTGATAATATTAATTTGATATCATTTTTTTCTATAGTAGCTGTTTTAGCTTAATATGTCATTTCTGGAATTTTGTGGCCATTTTGAGAGTTATCAAAAAGAAGAAGTTGAATGATAATGTCAATAAATTATTATTTAAATATTTAAAAAAAAAATCAGTCTGTAAAGTCTTCACTTTGATTATATTTGAATTGATAATAATTGAAAACAGCCCCGAAAAAAAAACAATTATATGGAACTTTGGCAGCCATTTTGAAAACGGAAACGCACCTCTAGGGGTACTATGTCATAATTCTAATATTTGGAATACATAATACAATAACTACATTAGCATAAGAAACACCAAAAATTTTATATCATTTGGACTCTTAGATTGCTGTTTTGATCTTTAATATGCATTTCTGGAATTTGGTGGCCATTTTGAAAAACGCCCTCTAGCGAGAGTTCCCCACATTTCCCAGATATTGGATCAGAATAATTCTTGTTCAGCAAACTGTAAATAAATATCTTCAAAAATCTTCACATTAATTTAATAACTGTAGTCAATATAATTAATGGATAACGTCCCAAAGGCTACATATACAGATAAAGAAATACAGAATTTTGGCCGCCATTTTGGAAAAAGCGCCCTCTAACGGGTACTTATCATAACTTCGTAATTATCGGAAAAGCATAATAAAATAACTAACATTAATAAAATCTGAAATTTTGATTCACTTGACTCTTAGATGGCTGTTTTTAGCCTTTAATATGCAATTGGCGTGGAATTTGGTGGCCATTTTGAAAAAACGCCTCTAGCGAGAGTTACCCCCATTTCCCAGATATTGATCAGAATAATCTTGTTCAGCAAAAACTGGAAATAAATATCTTCAAACATTTCACATTAATTTATACTTGTATTCACTAATAATTATGATAACGATCCCAAAAGGCTAATATACAAGAATTTGGCAGCCATTTTGAAAAAGCGCCCTCTAGGGACTATCCCTAAACTTCTAATTATCGGAAAAGCATATAATAACATAACTAAAATTAAGAACATCTGAAATTTGATTTCATTTGAGACTTTAGATGGCTGTTT
This sequence comes from Ophioderma brevispina, assembly GCA_023653785.1. NCBI lineage: Eukaryota > Metazoa > Echinodermata > Ophiuroidea > Amphilepidida > Ophiodermatidae > Ophioderma > Ophioderma brevispina. The sequence goes on from JAMKCH010010602.1 coordinate 4,852, forward strand.
TTTTTAGCGTTAATATGCCAATTTTCTGGAATTTGGGGCCATTTGAAAAAAAGCGCCCTCTAAAGGTAAATATCATAAATCCTAATTATTTAAATATTCATGTATATAATAGAGAGGCATTAAGAAATACATTAGAAAATGATTTCATTTAGATTCTCATATATCTGTTTATAGCTTAAATATACCATTTTCTGGGAATTTTGGGGCCCATTTTGAAAAACGCCCTAGCGAGAGTTCCCCACATTTCCCAGAGCTTGGACCAAAAGAATCTTGTTCAGCATCCTTAAAATATAAAAAAAGACCTTCAAACATCTTCAATTTGATTTATACTGTATTCAATATAATTAATTGTAATTAAAAAAAAAAAAAAAAAAAAAAAAAATGGCAGCCATTTTTTGAAAAAGCGCCTTATGGTTACTTATCATAAAGTTAAGTATTTGAATAGCATTAACATAATTACCATTAAGAATACCCAAAAATTGATTATCTTACGATTAGATAGTGTTTTTTACCTTTAATATGCCATTTCTGGCAATTTTTGGCGGTCAGTTTGAAAACGCCCTCTAGGAATTCCCCCACTTTCCCAGAGGTTGGACCAAAAAAAATATGGTTCAGTACATTGAAATTACAAGAAAACACCTTCAAACCTTCTTCCCCAAACTTTTTTTCTAGAATGGGAATTCCAATTTTAACCCTACTAATAGAGGCAGCCAACTTGCCAAATGGTTGGGCGGTGGGGGCAAGAGCAGCGCAGTAAGAAGAATGAGGCAAGATCCTGGAATTTCTAATAAACGAAACTAAACTTTTCAATATCAGAACTGACCTTGTCGCCAAAAAACAAAGAAACCGTAGACAAAAATAAGAGCTGGGGAATGTGTATTGTCTAAAGCCTACTGAAACAGTATAAATTTTCAATCGGCCCCTAGCTCAGTCAAATTACATGCCGATTGGAAAGATCGTACCACCCCCCCCCCCCATTCACCAAAGGGTCAAAAGGTTCACTTTTTGCTGAATTTTTTGATGAAAAAGTCAAAAATTAAGAAGACATTTGACAAGAGGTCAACTTTTTGGTGATGATGAAATGTTGTAGGTCAACTTACCAATAAATTCCCTGCGGTCGGTTCCAAGTCTAGAAAGAGGCGGTGAGTCCGCGTCGGTCCATGAAAAAGCTATCCGGTCCGGGTCGGGCGGATTTGCTCTTAAATTATCGGGACGAGGACGGATGCAACGGGGTAGTCCCAGGTCGAGGTTGAAAAAAAATCTTGCCCCCGCAGGGCTCTAGAAAGGAATACGCAATTTCTTCACATCAATTGCCGGGGTAGGACTCCTTCCTTCAACCTCAATGCCCTGCACCAAGGAGAATAGTGGGGTCTCTTAATAAACCTTCAACAAATGGGCCAATTAAGGATCACTCTATCTTCAAACTTTGTTTATGTGTGTCACCACCCAATTTGTTATTCATTACAACAAGCTTCCACGCGAGCAGTGCCAAACTATAATTAGGATGATTTCATAAACCGAGTCTATTTACAGATTTCTCTCAGACAATTATCGCGCGCCGGCTGAGCTAGGGCGATAATGAAGTAATGAATAAAAAGTACGTGATCAGGAAAGTTCCCCGTTCTCACCCACCCGAGCCCTCTGCCTTTACACTACCACCTCTCTATAGTTACCGTTCCGTTTTCCTTATTCTGCGCTCTCCGTTTGTCCCCTTTGCACCCCACTCCCCACTCTCGCCTGACCTTTTTTGATGTCCATTCGACTCCACCACCCCCGCCCCCTTACCACCCGTCCACCTCGCCCGCGTCAGAAAATTTCCCTCACTTCCATGCATCTTCTCTATTCATATCGCCGATCTAAGCACCCCTCTTGTACCCACACGCTCCTCCTCCCCTATATCCCCCATCACGCCTTACTCACGTCCCCTACTCCCTTTTTTCCATTTCCCTCCCGCGTTACAACTGAATCCTGCTCCCCCGCTTCACCCCCCTCATTTTCTCTCTCTCACTCCCCCCTATACCCCATCTTGCTATCTCCTTTCGTTCACTCCATTTCTCCTCCTTCCTGTGCGTACCCGCCCATGTTCACCCACTTTAAGCCCCTTTTTCTCCCACTTTCGCCAGCTTTCGCATTCACTCACACCCGCAATGACATTCCTTCAAGCGGAATCTCCTCTTATTCTCCCCCTCTCTCTCTCTCACTAATACCCCCCCACCGTTGAAATTCCTATGTAAACACTAGCACACCCGAAAGGCTACGGGACCGGTAGTACGTAATTCCTGTCCTAAAATTGCAAAAAAAAAAGTTTGCGTAAATTGAAACAGTGTTTTTGAAAATTCTGGTTTCAAATAAGAAATTAAAAAAAAAAAGGAAAGGCATTATGGGAAAAAAAAAATGGAATGGACCCGTTAGAGATGCGTGTTCACTTTCCGGTATGCGAGCACCGAAGTACCCGACAAAAAAATTCAAATTTCTCGTAGGTGCTCTTATAGGTTCAGACCCAAACTACGACACATATTCAAAACAAAAAATTAGTAACGGAACCCTCTGATGTAAAAACCTCCATATATAGAACCCCTTCGTTTTCCGCGAGATATTTGGCTTAAGTTTCATTTACACACATTCGCTATGACGGTCTGATAAATGTTAATCTCTCGCGCAATACCGATTTCGATAATATCGTTCGGAGTCTGTGACACAGATACACGTGTGAAATTACTCACCGGACCGCGTACCCGAAGGCGGTGCAGGTACATGTAACAAGGCATCATACAAAATACTCGACGAGGGAGCATCAGATTGTTGCGCAGCCATTTTTTCAGTTAAAGTAACCGGAATGCCAGAACTTGAGAGGACGGGCGTTGACCAAAGCTGAAGTGGAGAACTCCAAATACAGCCTTTGATGGTGAGGTACGTTTAAGCATCTTTTTGGTAGTTTTTCGACCGTTTTTCTGTGACCATGTTGTTGTTATACAGTCAGGCACGTGGACGTAGTTGTGGCCCGTACCATTACATTTTATGAAAGGGGTGGATGATAGTAAATGTATAAAAAATGTTTTGTTCACGAAAATAAATAACTTAGTAGCAGAAGACTAGCCGATTTGCGCAAGCACCGGTATGTGTGTTTCAAATATGCAGAAAAGGAGACTACAGATTTGATTGGGAATCAAACAGCAAACAGAGTCTGACAGAAATACTGCAGATTTTTATTTGATAAGTCCAGGTGAAGTTTGGGAGGAGATCAGTAAGATTCATTAAAGCTAATGTACGTGGAAGTAGGAAGGAAATCAACCTTCTCTGAAGAAAAAAAAAAGATATGCATGTAGCGTAGGGGCAATAGCTGACCACAAGGGCAATGTTTTCGGCCAATATTGCATACTTACTAAAAACCCTTCAAGAGCCTTTGTTATAGAGACATCCATTTCTTAGTAAGTTTTATTGATTCTGATTTGTTCAGTCACGCACGCCCGAAGTTCTCTGAATAAGGAGCTATTGTCCTCCCTGTTTTACCAAGAAAAGATTTCCTGCAATCAGTAATAGCTAATCCTGATGTGTAAATGAAAAGGGGTTCAACATATATGTAATTAGGGTGGTATAGATACAAGTTATGGCAATAAGTGCCTAACCAAGAGGTTTATATAGATAGAGAGCAAAACCGTTACGTAATCTTTAGAAATTCACCTTCTCGCATGTTGCCCGACCACAAAGAAAGAAAAGAAAACCTAGAGTACCCAACATATAGAAGCAATGGTGCCTCCGCTTCTTCACATTACTGTGGGTGCCGCTTTTGCATATACACTAATCGGTTAGTGATACCAATTTAATTAGTGTTAGAGGTGGGCCAGGTTTTGTAATCATAGTGTACCAGGTCATTGTGCTCAGATACTCTTTTTTTTTTTCCTAATGCAATGCGCGTAGGTGAAAAATGAAAAAGATGTTATTCTTAGGCGGTATTTAAACAAGACGCCGATGTGTATTCATACGTTGAGTGGCCATGGGTGGGACAAATTTTAACCACCAAATGCAACCCAACATCCAAACAAACTGCTATTTTGGCGGATGTTGTAATGGAATTGAATTCTGTGTGTTCAAGCACCAAAACTGATAATTTAGTCCGTGCAATATTCAAAATTATGTCAGCGCCCAGCACGGAGACTGGTTTTGAATGCGTTGCACCCCCTTGGGACCTAACTCTAGCAAAATCCTCCAACAATGGGAAGAGCTTGTGTTCCTGCTCTGCACAGGTGAATTGGTGTTTTGATAGTTGGCAACATGGTATTTAAATTCATTGATTAGTCCGTAGTTGAATATTCAAGACATGTAAATTATGAAGTTTATTGATTCGGATTCGTTCAGTCATGCAAGACTCTCAAAGTTCTCAAAGAGGAAAACATTCTACGGTCTTCTTTTAAATTCATTACAACAAAACTAAGTTATTTACAATTTTAACAAAAATCATTAAAAAATACAAAACTATGGGAACGAGTCACGGGAAATGTTTCTTTTTTCTTTGTCTCAATTTAGTTACAAACATTTCCCAAATAAGACTATAAAAACAATACAAGTAACCTTAAGGCAAGATGCAAAAAGAAAAAGAAAAAAGGCACTCAGCAAAGTTATAAAGTCGGCACTCGAAACTCGAAAATGGTACTGAAAATATTCTTTTGGGAGGTACAAAAACCTAAGCATGGTATAAAGGAAAGGAAAGAAATAGGCACGGGGCGGGGCATTATACGACATTTCCCCCAATTATGATAGCTACACAAACGTTAAAAGGACAAAGCAGGTTTGAAAGGCTAATACAAATGCTGGTTAGATTAAAAGAAAGAAAAAAATCGGGGTACAAAAGTTGGTATCAAAAACAAATGATGATTTGAGTCTAACAGAAACATTTCCAGTAATGCATGTGAATAAAGTAACATTTCAATTCTGCAACACATCAAAAGTATTATCAGCCCACTAATGTTAAAGGATGAGTTAAATTGTTTGTGATATGGTTAGAGTAAAACAATGCCATGAGCCCAATCATAAAACAGTGGTATGCATAGCATGAGGTGATTAAGTGGACCGGGTGGGTTATTAACATTTTATGAATATTGCAAAGTACCTATAGTAAAACTGTTCAGATTGTTTTAAAAATTGGTCGTCGAATTTTCAGAAGGTTCTAATGCAACTACCTGACCAAATACTTATTGAACGAAGATAGATACCAGTGCTTAGTAAAAGGCCTCCATGCCGGCCCTGTAGGAAGTCAGGTTCAAAAAGTAATAATTTTTGATTGAAGCCTGCAGTACCTTACATGAAATCTTTTACCAAGCATAATCTTTGGTATTTATTTAGAAGTGGTAACAAATGTTAAGTTAATTCTGCTACAGATACTATCCAAACAGGCTTCTTTGGGAGTAATGACTCACAAAGTTCGAGTTACGGGCATTTTCCCTATACCAATTTTGTGTGCTGTAGAGCGGGCATTTTCAACATTCCCGTTTCTATAAGAGGATGTCCGTCAACTTTGTAATGTTCTACGATCGTAAACTCCCAATACTTTTATTACCAAATCACTGCAATTTTTCCATATAAATGCTTATAATTAGAAAAATAAAAGACTCCCCAATTAAAAATATAAATTATTCTCTATTCCTTTTTTCGAGTCAGACTCTAGCTTTTTTATTTTTTGGAAACACATTGTCAACTTTATATTATTTTCTCTATATTTATCCAAAAACTTGTCATCTTTACAGACTACACCCAATATTTCGGGGAATATTTTCACTTTCAACCTTTAAACTCTCCTTCCTTTTATGAAGATTTGGTTATCCACACCACCTTTTCTATAGTTGACTTTTACCTTTCTGTATAACTGCCAATTTACCATTTTTCAATAAAAAAATTCTTTGTTTCAATTTTCAAAACATATTTAATGCCTGAACTGTTCACAAATCTCTGCAATTTCATCGTTTTATTCTATATTTGTGATTAACTTAGGATCCTAATGTGATTTAGTCGCTCACCATAAATATTCAAGCACCAAGCACCATCATATGCTCATAGTTACCTCTAATGAATAGTCAATATTTTTCTAAAATAAAAACACCAGTGGCTCTCCACGATCCCAGGATCTGTGTTTGGTACACTTCATAGATCCAAACAACCACACACACACCACACACACACTTACCCACACACCACCACACACAACACACACACACACCCCTGGCACAAGGGCACTAATCTGGCCCATAGTTTTCTACGCGTACACGCCAGCATCTTATGATGTTGTAATGATCTATGGTACACTTTATGGGCTAATATGGTTGATTCATTGATATCAGGGCTTTTTCATTCTCAAACTCAGTACAATTTTTCACCAATTATTAAAACTTTCTGGATATTATCCCACAGCTCACCTGGAGGCTGGACAATGAATACTAGAAACGGCTTAATATAAGCTAAAATTCGCCTCCTTATCATTTGTATAAGTTATTTATAGAGGAACCTAAACATCAACATAAATTCACACCTACCAAGATGCGGGCAATTCACAATGAATATTAATAATAATACATTTATTGTAAGGTGAAAAAGCTGGTCAAAGGTCTCTCCCTCTCAATTTTGCAGTTGTTTCCACCAAAAATATCTAAGATCAAATAATAGTAAGTGACTTATTTTGCTAATATCTTTTATGAGCTTCTTTTATGGGGCCAATCATCTCTTTACACAACTGGAATATTATAATCCTTACTTCATAACCATCCAGTATTTTCACTTAGTTCCAATTTTAAGGGGGACATCTACCTACATAGTCTTTAGGTAATTGTATCTAGTATCACAACTGTTTTATTGCCACCATTTTAGGCTTGTATGTTGCTCCAAAGCTGAGATATGGTGAATTTAATGAAAATTGTAAGCCATTTTGAAATTCAATTATGACTGCCTTCTTTCCACACTCAAAATTGGTAACAGGATTTTCTTGTTCATTGACATGTCTAGGTAGATGACACCTTCTAATCATTAAATTCCAGTGGACTTATTGTAAGTCATTCTCCCACCCCACCCCCCACCCCCCACCCCCTACTTTTTGCACAATGTTGAAATATTTTGGAACAATATCATCAAAGTTATTAGTTAAACATTTCATGTTGTGATTCTACGGATCTCCATGACAGTTTACGTTTACATGTTTTTTTTAAAACAATAATCAATCTAATATTTTATTCATTTCAAAAATGTTTCAAACCATTAAGATAAAACATCCTTTTGGTAAAATTTTTAAAATGTTTTTTGAAACATAGGAAAAAATGTCACTGAAAATCATTTTCAGCAACATCTAAATTTCTATAATATACTCTATAGCAAGTTTACGTATTTTGTAGTAATGTTGAGAAATTGTTGTTTTAATGTTGATGAAAAGTTACAAATTAATCGCAATTTTGTTTTTGAAAGTCGGTTTTAGCAGGTGAGTGTACCAAGAAATCCCAATTTCATACGTCGCATTGTTTTACACAACAGCGAAATCGTGACCAATATCTGAATTTTTTATATGTTTCCAAGGAATTTTTCTATTCCAAAACCGTTGGAGTTGCAGAATCAACTCCATGGAAGAGTTATTTCTGATTTTTTTGTATGATAACGAACGAGAACGAATCGTGAATGTGGGTAATGGGGAAACCCATGACCGACCCACATCAAGCACCCAAATTGGTTTTTGTTGTTTGCACTCAGTATTCTGTAATTTCTATTTGACATTTTGGTGAGTTGCTAGAATGAATGAGGCTTGGGCCCCACCGCCGATTTTAGCAACATTTGCAACATCGTAAAACATTGTAAACATTTTGATACTGTTTTCACAATGTTTTCGTAAAATTAATCTACCCTTTGAAAAATGTTTATTAAAATGTTTATGTGTTTTTGCTGGGGTGCCCACCGAAACTGAGGTGTCATCTTCATTTGTTAGACATGCTTTGACATGCTCAGCGTGCACATCCATCAAAGAAGTCCTTCTTGAATTCGTGATAACACTCGGCTTAGTTGGAATCTTCATCAATGTAAATACTTTCGGTAGTGGTATTATGTTAGTTCTATCCAAGTCAGACACTTCCGTCCTATGTAGGATGTAGCTATCCAATGGTCTATCTTCATTGATTGCATGTCAAGCTCCCATCCTTTTATCATTTCATGTTGAATCGACGCTGGAGAGCTTCCGTGCAAAACACTGCGTCGCTTCCGTTATCCATGTACGCTGTTTCCTCTGTCATACCGGTGTAGAAGTAATTATAGTCCGGCGTACTCACAGTCCGGCTACAACGGTAAGGAGTCTGCCGGACTATAGTTGCTTTCACACCGGTTTCCCTTGAATGTATCAGGACTGGAATTAGTGACGGCGAGGATGAACTTTTTCCGGTGCTAGTTAGACGACAGCTTGTGCTGCTAGCCATACCGGACTTCTGTTGCGGACCTTAATTAGGAATATCTGTCTTTGGCTTGGTTTCCCCTTATTGTCATTAGACTTTTGTTACTCTATTTGCAACACTGTTGGATGATGCTTAGTGCATTTCTTGCATGCAAGCTTCCTTGTGCATGCCTTACTTATATGGGTTGCCCTTTTAAGACATCCAAAACATACTCCCATTTGCCTCAAGTATTTCAATGTCTTTCCCATCAAATTTAGGACAGCTTTCCCGTGATTGTGTACCTTTGCAGTTGACATTGTGTGTGCTCATTTGGCTGTTGTTGTCCAGCTTGTTTAAAGTTGAGTTGTTGGCCATGCTGGTACCTTTATACCTTTGTTCCTGACGCCTATTTATAGAATTGTTTCCTGCGCCACATTCATTATCAGTTGATATTTTCCCAAAGATTGGATTGGTCGCGATGCGAGCTTGTTTTTCAAACAAAGTTGATCAAATCGGAAAACTTGACTACTCTATCCTGTTCCTCTTCTATGTTATCTGCTGTCACTCTCTCTCTATCACGGATTCTATGTGGCAGCAACACTAACGTCCTGATATATGTGTTATACTATTCTGAGTCATATCCCAAGTTGGACATGGTGTTCTTGCACTTTATGAGAAACAATGACAAATCATGTAGCCCTTTATTAACGTTAAAGATTCGGCCACTGATTAAGCTTTGTAAGATACGCTTCCGCAATCATATAGTATTTAAGTAGTTTTCTTACTTCCGCGTAGCCCTCGTCTCCTTTCATATGCATGGAACTAAATTGTTTGCTTCACGGCGTGTAAATTGCTCTAAGTAATATAGCCTGTCTTGGTTGCTTGTTACTTTCTTTTCTATTGTGTATTCAAAGTTCAAAAGGTGTTATGAAAGTAGTGTATTCCAGGGGGTTATTACTGAATGGATGAACTTGGCGTTGTGATAGGTTTGCTTTCATATGTTGCTCCAACATTAATTTAAGTCACCCTGCCTTTTTACAACATTCACAACGTTTTCCGTCTCTTTGTTTACCACTTCAGGTTTAATGGTTGGGTACGGTGTGTTCCTCTGTTGTTCTGACAACAACACAGGTCTGTGGATACTTCCTGAATGCATTTGGAGTGAATTCTTAAAATCACTGCTTTGTTTTCCTTGGACACTTGTGTCTCCTGGCACTGGGCCCGCAGCATCATACTTATCTGTCCTGCCAACCTGTGGGCAGGCATCTGTCCATAGTGCTCTACAATATTTGCATGTTGTTGATTCATGGTTAATTTGAATTCCATAGAATCTTGTTGACAAGGATATCCTACGGTGTTGGATGGGAAAACTTGAAAATTTGTTGGATATTTAAAACTTGCGTTTGGTATGTAATTGTTGATCATTATATCTGTTTTCCAAAAATGTACGTGATTCTGAAACATCTTAGTGTGACTTGAATCCGATGGCATCAGTTGATAAATACATTGGTGCGGTGGCATCTGTGCAACAACTGATGGGTTGTTTAGCTACACGTATACGATTAGTGTTCTATCGAACTATTTTCGCCTTTTGGCAAATTACTATTGGTTTAATTTCGGATTACAACAAGTTAATATCATTAGTGGTGGATTAAATGCTGGATATTTAACGGGAAGCGAGAATTATTTCCTTCAATAAATTCATTAATATTCGAAGACTCTTAGGTACATGTGTACATCACTTTTGTGCCAGAGTTTGCTTAAAGTGGTAGTTCGAGGGCATGTGTGGCATGAGCGCATTCGTGATTGTAGTCCAACTATCCCAGTGTATGTGCAAATTCGAAAAGGTAGGAACAATGGGGTATGCCTCGCTATGTTATATCGGTCTGACGCAATTAGACTGCTAACGGGCTTTCTTTCTGGCGCTAGTAAGCATGACGATGGTATACAGAAAAGGGTTAATTGCAGAATTTATAGGCAAAATTAAAGCCACGGTCCAAGCGTACCAGACAGGATCAATTTTAATGATTTGACCCTGTGAAAGGATACAAACAATCACAAGGGGAACCCACGTAAAGAAATCGGTGAAAACTATGGCAGACATTTTCATTGCCATGCCTTTCCGTTTCTTTCTCATATCTGCTTTTATACCAGCCATTTTTGACGTATCTCGCGCATGTATGAAAATGCGAACATAAAAAATTGCAATGAGAAGGAAACAGACGAGGTTGATGCCAATAAAAACTATAATGGACAAGTACGTCGCCAGCTTGTAGGCAATAATATGTAAAGTGGCATACCTAATTGTCATTGAATTTGATTTAATATTTATGTCAAAATTAACATATGAAAGTATCGCATACGACGTGAAAGCTATCTCATTGTTTACATCAATTTCGGTAATATTGGACTTAGTAACACTTACTGGTCTCCTAACCATGGGTATGCCTACACAAACTTCAGAAACTTCCAAAAACATCAGGAAAAAAGTCCATCAAGATGGTCGGAACCACACCAATTGTAATCCCAATTATCCACATCACTCCAGCGCAAATTTTTGCAGACTTAAGTGTCAGTCGGTTTAAACTAAAAGGATAACAAATTCCTTGAAATCTATCAAAACTGATCAATGTTATCAAAAAGACAGATACTTCACTTGACATCACTGAGAGTATGCTGGCAATTTTGCAAGCCACTCCATCTCTCCACCTGTCTGAATACGACGGAAAATAATCCGCATAAAACGCATCTGCAGAAGCCAACAGAAGCATATCAACTCCCATTAGAAAATCCGAAAGTGATAAATGTAAATCAATTGTCTCTGAACGTCGTTGTCCTCTTCATTTGTACAACGAAAAAATAATACGAACCCATTGCAAAGAAAAGCAAACACACCAAGGACCCACATGGAGACCTTTAATGGTATGCTATCCAGCATACGTGAACATGTAAGATAGGCTGATCGTGGGTGTTGAGGAATGCAGGTTGCATCTTCAACAAAACAGCAGGTTGATTCATGGTCTAAAAGTATTGTTGAGTTGTCTAGTCCCCTGAAAGATGACTTAGTGACAAGAAATAGCCTGTTTGATCTCAAGTCTATGATTTCTATACGTTTTGATTTTGTTAAAAGTGTCCCTCTCGATCTTTTGGATATTATTTTGTGACAGATTACAAAGCTCCAATAGCCTTAGGTCATCAAAACGCCTGTCGAAAGTTTATTTAGACTGTTCTTCTGAATTTCGAGGGTCTTAAGTTGAGATAAAACCAGAAAATGAACCGTTTTTGAAGTGCAACAACTGGTTGTTTGCTAATGAAAGAATAGTCAAGTTTCTTAGGTGTCTGAATGATCCCATTGTGATGTCCTTTAGCATGTTATTCTTCAAGAAAGAATTTTCAAATAAGGAAGATCTTTAAAAGCACCAGTTTGTATTTCAGTTATAGCGTTGTTACTCAAAGAACAGAACTCAAGTTTTAGAAGAGATGCGAATGCATTTTTGAGTACTCTTCTCACATTATTATTACTCAGTTCTAGGACCTCTACTTTAATAAGAGAAGCAAAAGATGGAAATGCTGTTAAGTAGTTGTTGGAAATGTTCAAAATAATCAACTCAAGTGTTGAGTGAAAAATATTGAAAGGTATTTTGGTGAGGTTGTTGTCATTCACGAACAATAATTCAAAGCAGTCGTTTTGTTAAATATACCCTCGGGTAAAGCTAACAGCTGATTGTTGCTTAGTTCAAGAAGTTCTAGTTTCTTTAGTGTATCAAAAGTTTGGTTTGGTAATGCAGATATTGCATTATTTTCAAGCTTTAGAATGAGTATTGAATTCCCAGGAGGAAAACGGAGGTCTTTCAAAGTAGTCAACCTATTTTTTTCAAGATGTAGTATGGATATTCTTTCTCCAAGTAAAGTATCCTTGGGAATTGACGTTAGATGATTGCCTCGTAAGTCAAGCCACGTTAAACGTCTTAGACCAAATACACCGGAGGAAATATTGCTAAGCCTATTATTGTCAAGCCGTAGATAACTCAAGTGTTCTAACCATGAAATACGTCTGTCGATAAGGAATTGACTATTGGATTGAAGATAAAGACTCCCTAAGTAAGCCATTTCACTAAATATACCTCCGGGCAACGAGGTAATATTACAATTGGTAAGAACTAGAACACGTATTTCGATCAAGCCTTTAAAAACCCCAACAGATAAAACTGAAGAAAGGTGTGGATTGGAATCAAGTGACAAAAACCATAACCGAGACATATTGGCAAAGGTGTGGATGGGTAAAGAACTAAGATTGTTGGAATTAAAATAAAGGTCCTTTAATTGAGTCAGTTTTGATATATCATTTGGCAATGAAGTTAGCAAATTGTCATTAAACCTCAAGGAACTTAAACGAGAAACACCTTTAAAGACTCCAGCTGACAATGTTCTAATTCGATTGTTCATAAGGTTTAAATGGAGTAATTGAGTCAGTCTATGAAAAATACCTGAAGACAATTCGACAAGCTGATTATACGCAATGGATAAAAACCATAATTGAACTAAATCATCGAAAACGCCCTGAGGTAATAAAGTAAATAAATTAAAATCTAGCCTTAATTGATCTAATTGAGTTAACCCATTAAACAAACCAGATTGTAACCCCTTCAAAGAATTGTTAAGATTTAACTCTTTCAATACGTATCCGTAAAAGTTCCAGGGAAAACGTCACTCAGGCCATTCAAAGACAAACTTGAAACATCGGGGTCATGAATAACAAGAAACACCGATGTTTCGGTATTCTCACATACTGAAGTCAAATTAGAGCGACTAAGGACGCAAGTGCACCCTGTTGTTGTTCCACATACTGAGCCTATATCACGGATTCTAACGAAAGCGTCATAGGTAACGGTATGACATCTTTGAAGGCTGAAGTTCAGAGGCAAAAGTATCTCCTGATCTTGCTTAGTTATTCTTACTCCCTTCACTTTCACATGGCGAAAGCTATTTCTATAATGCAATTTAAACATCTTTGATTCAAAGAATTCATTGCACGGATCTGTATTCATGAACAACGAAGTCCATTTGTGATTACCATAGTTACTAGATTCCTCCAAATTTTCAAGAAAGATGTAAGAAAATACTTCACTTTTATTTGAATGCCCTAATTCTATTGATAACCAGTTGCCTTCCGTCACGTAAAGATCAATGCTACAGTTAATGGTCGCAGACTTTGTCACATTGTTGCTGATAGCCGTGATCGTAATTGGGTCATTTGTAACATTGAAGTGATCATTACTGCAAGCATCTATGGGTTAGAGACCGTTGTTGCCAAACTAAACTTCATGACACAAAATATAGCAAGCACGTGATAAAACAAATGTGACATCGTACCTCCGTAACTAGTTCTTAAATGTGTGCGTATTCACTCTCATCAATTAATGTTTATTTTATATATTTGCATTTGATGAAGTTCGATGAAATTATCTGTTTCGATCATCTTGGAACTGGTCTTAGTTGATATTCTGGTCAGGTCTCTGAAAAGCTGAAAAATAAAAAATTCTTGTGTTTACGACGTGTAGGTTTAAAAGATAAGCTAGACTTATTTGGTATCTTGAAAATATGTCTTTGGCTAACAAGCTTTAAAATTCAACGTGTAAGAAATTATTGTGATTCTTTAGGTACACTTTTGCCCATAAAGTTGGAATTATCTTTTTTTTTTCAGATCTAAATCGAATTCCTTCATATAGAAAATCACAACTTTGTTATAAAAATTCCGGATCCGGAAATTTTGGTTATACACAGTATCCTATGGGACGTAATACTACACATAAATGTTTACTGCATCAAAACGAAAAATCCGATTCATCTCAAATTTCGGAATTGTGCATTTTAGGTTACTATCTTAGTTCTAGTTGGACTTTTTATTATTACACAAAAAATAATATTTCGAAATCTCTGAGTCAGACTTTAAAACGTAGGTTCTATTTGAACGCCTCAGTAATTAGAGTAGGTGAATGATTACATAATGATGCTCTCATGTGAGTGAATGCATGCATGATTTTGAATTACGTAACAATGCCTTTTGTTGGGAGCTATAAAAGGCCAGACGTCTGTTTTTGTTCCTTTTCCTTGCTCCAAGCCTGTGTTCAACGAGCCCACGTTTTTCGGAGTTGGTTGTAACCTTTACAACAAAAAAACTGATACCGCGGTTCACTAGGCTATGCCTCGTCAACGGCATTGTCAATACGCCGAAGAGTGCTTACAATCCGATGGAAAGGGTATAAACAAGCCGAAGTTGCTGATTTCTTCGGGATATCGCAGAACACGTCTGTAAAATCCTCAGACATCATCGGGAGGTGGGTCATTTGAGGCCACGAAAATCTCCCGGGACGACCACGGTTGACTACCAGACGAGATGATTGCGACTGATCTTAATCTGTGCCGTAGAGCCCGGAAAAATGCCAACGAGCCATTTTCGTCATTTGTGGAAAACATACTATAGAATCAATGTTTCCCGCCAAACTGTAAACCGGAGAATACTTCAACATGGTTACAAGCAGGACGACGAATGGACAAATATCACGCTATTAACCGTTCACCACAGAGGGAGCACAGATGATTACAGCTTGGACACTGGCGACATGTTTTCTTTATGGACGAGAGCCGCTACATCTTTGACCATCAAGATGGACGACAAAGGGTTCATCGATTATGTGGCGAGAATCTCCGAGATGACGTATTCAGGAATCGACTCAGGTGGCGGCGTGATGATATGGGCCGGTATTCATTATGGAGGAAAAACGTCGATGGTGGTGCCAGATGGAAACATGAACGTCGTCGTGTACTGGACATCTGGAAACCACTGTCACATGCAAGAAGGGTTTATGTAAACAATTTCGGCTGCAAGACGACAACGCCACGCCACATACCACCGCTGTAGTGAGACAATTGTTGAGGCAGAGTAGTGGAGCAGATACCATGGACTGCTTGCTCCCCTGATATGAACCTTTCTGAGCCAGCCTGGGATGCCTTTCGGCCGAGCCATCAATGGCAGGGACAATTTTCCTCAAACTCTACAGGAGTTAGCTCAGGCTTGTGGACCAATGAGTGGGACGCTCTGCCATTGATATCATAAACAACCTTGTGGACAGTATGCCGCGACGCCGTTGACGCACTGATTCATGCCAGGAGTTAAGTTCAAAGCACGTTTGAAAAAATATTTTCATGCAATATTGTAGACATTGTTATGACGTCTCGTAGACTTCAAAGGTCAAAAATACCTTTCAAACACAAATAAATGAGCTTGTGCACAAGTGATTTAATTTGTTATAAAATAATGCAGTTTTAATAATCTTGAATTGATTTGTTTCAAGAATTTGGTATGTCCAAACAACATTATCTATACATTTCAAGATTACACTTAACACTTCTAATCTTACTCAGAGTTCATTTATGTCTCCAACTAAAAGTAGCGTTGCAGTTCAACGATAATATGTCCTCACAGCGAAGACTCCAAAATGACAGCGCACAAGTTCATATAAAACTCCTCAGGTAATATATCCAAGGGAATCTTCTCAGTCCTGAAGGTAATCTTGTCCAGCAGTTCAAGACGACGGGGTTTTCCCTCGACGACACTAATATTCTGCAATACAGTCCAGGTATTCTACCACCATCAGTCTGTCGCTAATGTCCTCATTTAGGACCACAAACTGGAATCACCTTTTGATTCCAAAACTAAAGCTCTTTGGCTTAAAAGACAACAGCAAACAGTTTAATTAGCTTTCAAGCTCCGGTGGTCTCCAAATCCTGGCTTTATGTATAACACAAATCTACCATCATTGTAGATTAAAACTAGCTATAAGTTAACCATACTGTATAGCTCCAGATTACAACTGCTGGCCTCAGTCCTTCAGTCACAAGTACTATTTAACTTCACACAGCTAGATTCCCCTTTCTAACAATAATCATTACATCATCATCATGCATAAACATAACCTTACACTAGCTGACCAATTGGAATTCACATAAATTACATCACCTGAATTACATCACTTCACATATATAACTCTATGGGGAATTCCCAGATTTTGCAATGTTTTGATCTTAAAGCATAAACAAGTTGACTTAGTTTCTAAGTTTACATCTTGGGGAATTCTCACTTCCTCTAACAGGTGCACCTTGCACAAACAAGTTAACAACACTAGGGAAATACCCTACTCTCTTTTTTATCATGAACAAAGTACTTCTCCCATGAGAAATCTTTTCTCAAATAAAATTGAGAAAATAATATTTTTAATCAAATTTTGAGGGTAATATAACAACATTTAGGTCCGTATGCACAAAAAGTTAGACCAGGTTTAAAGTTAGACCTGATCTAAGTCAAAATTAGTTTTTTCCAAAATTGATAGTTATTCGCACTTTCTTCGTAAAATAACTAGCAAATTTGAAAGATTTGAATGCAAATTTCAAAATAAATACAAAAACTCTCACGTCTGTGTAAAGGAGAATGTCTTTTCTGGTGGACAAAATTACACTTAGACCAGGTCTAACTTTAGACCTGGTCTAACTCTTTTGTGCATACGGACCTTAATTGTTCTTGATTGAAAAAAAAAATGCAAAATTAATTTTAAGTCCCTGTTCTCCTTTTGGAATTTTGCTTGCGAAAAACTGTTGTCTACGTCTCAGCTCGAGTCTCAACAGCCTAATGACCCAACTCGACTCGAGACTCAACACCTAAATGACTCGACTTGACTCGAGACTTGAAGTCCATGATTCGGCCTTCAGACTTTACTTTACGGCTAAATAAAATATATATTTAGCAGGTTAATTTTGGGGTTAAGTTCAGAATATTTGCAAGACGAAACCTTTGTCTGGGATTCTTAAGTGCCTGATTTGAACAAATCAGATATAAGTGCCATTTAGGATTGAATCTGACATTGTGTCACTACTGTGCAGTCATTGACTGATATGTACGTCAGAAATACTACGCGCAACACTATTTGAAACATAAATTGACAAGTTTTTTCACTTTGAGTGGCAAACATTGCCAACAACATGTATCTCTTTCACACACACACACACACACACACGCAAGCGCGCGCTCGCGCGCGCACTCACACACACACTGAAACAAACTCGAAAAGAACAGAGAAAAAACGGTCGAAAACCAAGTGTTATAAACTATGGAATAAATGAATGACTTAATAAATGAAAATGTTCGTTTGTTTATGTTCTTATTACCAATAAATTTATATTCGTTAGTAATATGTTGTGTTGTTTATTCAGCCTTCGTTGAGAAAGCGGCTATGAGGAATGCTCTATCCACTGCTACTTAGCTTTATTAGGCATTCCCCAAACCCCAACCCTCAACCAAGCCGTCTTACCGGCACAATTCTTCAGCATCGTAATTTTGAGGGACAAAAGATTAAAAAGGAGAAAGGAAATCTAAATTATTAAGGGGGCACAGTAACAATTGATTTGCCTATTGAAACACACGCTTTATGCGCTCTCTTGTATTCGTCATATCTTTGCCCATTCCTAGCTAGAGCAAGGAAATTTGCAGGAGAAGAATTTTGAATTAATGCCATTTCTTTTGAACCTAGATCGACAATGTCAGTTTTTGCAAATTAGATTTGAAAATTACACCCCGTTTTTTCGAGCTCCTGAAACCCCGCCGAACGGTGTTTCACGGCGCCGGTCACTTATGTTTTTCCGCAGTATCATAACCGACACGACGTGTATCATTCCATTTTAAATAAAGTAAATATGAATGAATACGCCACATGAAGACCCCAAAGCAAATCTCTAGGCAAAATACCCGCCACAAAACTACACACATTACGCTCAAAAGACTAGGTTTCACTATAGGAACTTGAACGGTATGTAACTTTTCGCGGCGGCGGGGGGATTGTTGTACTTGCTCCCCTTAGAACGCACTTGAATTTTTCACAAATCAAAACAATGGGATCTTAATTATGCTAACAATTCATTGAGTTTACTACCAACATTTGCGTCTATTAAATGAATACTTTTTTAGATATAGCAATTTAAGTACGGGGACCATTTCCGATTTTCTCCATTTTTACCACTTTACACCAATCTGAACATGCACATCAAGAGTTTCCGCACATGAAAAGAATCACCGAGTACAAACTCTCAGTATAGAAAACTATGTGGAATGACAATTTTTGTGAATTTTTTTTTAATGAAAACCACAAAATAAACATAATAAAATTTCATCAATTTGCGTCTTGATTGATTCTAGCATTTAAATAAATCAAGCCTCAAAGAGTAAGAGTATTTAAAGGAAATCATATAGGCTACTTGTAGTCGGAAAAATGCAAAAGATAAATTCACGGGGGGGAGGGTGAGGGGTGTGAGTGCGATGGGTGGGATACTGCGTGATAGACCAGGATCATTTTACTTTAAAATTTACTGAAACACATTTTGAAGAGGGCTTCCCTTTACCCCCCCCCCCCCCCCCCCACCCCCCCCCCCCCCCCCCCCCCCCCCCCCCCCCCCCCCCCCCCCCCCCCCCGCCCGGGAAGGGGGGCCAAATAGGCCTAACTGTAATATGATCCCGGTCTGTTTTGGTTATTTATGACGAAAAGCGGGATTTACATTCAATTCAGTTGGAAGAGACATAGTTAAAAAAATAAAAGTTCGTGAAATGTTAAACATCTCTCATCAGGTTCAGGTTTAAGGTTTAGTCATTGTCATTGCACAAATACAAGTATAACCATCACCAATTATTAAAATTGAAATCGTAATGAAAAAAAAAATGAAATAAATATATATTGTATAATTGAGAAGAGGTGTGGATGCCAGGGAAAACGCAAAAGCGTTGTATTTAGTGGCACCATCCAGTAGTTACAACAAATATGGATATGTTGGTCAAGACATCATAACAAGCAATAAATGGTTAGATTACATACACATAGGATAAGAGGGTTGCCGACTAACATACAAATTAGATAACACACAAAAAACCGATAAGTAAGAATAAGTATCCCAATCATGGAGCGGAGAGCTATGCATTCAATGAGCTGTTTTAAGAGTTATTTAAAACAGAGAAGGATGATGACGGTTTAAGATGGGATCAATGAATTCCATAAGAGGGGCCCCTTGAAATGATTGTATTTTCTGCGAGCTTGGTATTAGTCCGTTCTACATTAAAGGTCATTAGATGATCGAGTGTAATGGGTGGAACGTCTTGTTCTGGTGCAAGAAAAAAATGATCATCTAAGAGGTTTGGAGGAAGTAGTTTGTCATAAATGTATTATACATGAACTGCCGCGGGTCTGGAAAGTATAAAGGTCGTAATTTTAAGCGTGTTCAGGGAGGAAAAAAGAGGGTCGGTATGGGCGAGCCCAAAGGGATTGGACATGAACGAATAATCTGTTTTGCTTAAAAACAGAGACTGAGAGGAAATTATTTTTATCGGCCCAAATAATTGCACAATAGTTGATGTAAGGAAAGTACAAGCGTATTATACAAGGATAGTCAGTGAATCAGAGGAAGAAAAGGAGAAATGAGTTTAAACTTTCCTGATATCCCGTTATATTTCTGATTTATTTTTGTAACATGTGAAGTATGTGATTTCCATGACACATCATCAATTAAGACGCTAGAAATTTTAGTTGTATTAAAATTGTTTCAAGTGGCTTATTGTCGCGATATAATGTTTAATATCAATTGGAGGGGAGGGATTATGCGTTTCTAAATACCCTAAAATTGTTTTGTTTTTAATGTTTAGGGAACGTTTATTTATTTTAAAACAGTTAGATATATGAGTTAATTCTTTAGTTAGTGTTGATTCAGTACTTGGGTTCTTTATGGAAAAATAGGGATATGGTATCATCCGCAACATAAGAAATTGAAGCTTGGGAGAGCATGAGGAAGTCGTTGATATCAAAGCTAAAAATAAAAAGGGTGGCGGTCCTGAATGGAGCCCTGAGGTACGCCGCATCTGATGGAGAAGTGGACGACTGGTGTTGATTATAATCAACGAATTGTTTTCGGTTCTCTAGATAATTTTAATCCAAGTAGTGGCAGTTACCGCTGTATCCCAAATTGTTTAGTTTGTTAAACAGAATTGGGTGGTCAAGAGTTTCGAAAGCTTTACTGAGATCTAAAAATCCCAGCAGTGCAAAGTTTTTGATCGAGGGATTTCGAGGCGATGTAACAATTTATCATAAAGTTTATTGATGCCAGAAAGTGGAATATTTAGGTCTAAAGCCAAACTGGGCAGGGAGTGGGATATTATATTTATCTATAAACGAGATGATGCGATTGGTAATATTTTTCAAGAATGTTGGATAATGCCGGAAGGATGAAGATAGGCGATAATTGTTGAGAAGATGTGATTTATATCTCAGGACTTTATAGATCGGAAACTCTTGCAACTTTGAGCTGAGATGAGAAGGACCAATACCGTTTTTTTTTTTTTTGTGGCATGGAAGATTGTAATATATACCGTTAGGGCTCTATAATATAAGGCAGATCGGTTTTTACCTATGTTAGAGCTAAATACCATCGACGCCACAGCTGGTGCTAGGTTTCATTTGTGTGAGGGGATGTCGGAAAGTTCTTCCTTAGTAGTAGGCGAGAGAAATATACTCTGGGATGGAGATAACAAAAAAAGAGAGGACCTGGATATAATTTAGATTTAGAATTAACTTTATCAGAAGGGGAATTTAGCAGCAAGTGATGGACCAATGTTTGTTGGTGAAAAGTCGTGGAATTTATTAGCGATTTCGACGGGATCTTTAATTTCAGAGCCAAATAAGGCATAAAGTATGAGGGGTGGTTTGGGGGTTTGTTTCGCCAAGAAAGATTAGTTAGAGTTTGCATGTTTTCATATTGTTACGGTTGGCATCAAGCTCTGCTGTGATATGTTTACGTGTAGCACTGCGCAGAAGACAATTTATGAGCTTGACGCTATTGTTGGTATTTAGTTATATCGTATTAGGTGTGGAGAGGTATTTATAAATAATTTTATCTTAGTATTAATGATTTGATTAGGCCAACGTTATCCATGGTTTCCTGGGCGTTTTAAGTTTAGATAATTGGGTTGATTTAACAGGCAGTGAATTATAAATAATTTGTTATTTTGTTTGTTAGTTTTATAGTTTTTTTTGAGGAAAATTGTTGTATCGTCATACAAATTCTGCCACGTAGTGGATGATAGTCATTCTTAAACCCTTGATGTGGCTGGATAAGTGCGTGACTGTTTAGTCATCGAATTTTGTTTGTAAAAGTAAATCTGGAAGTCAGAATTTGGAAATTGATTAGAGCAAACTGGAAAATGGTCTGAGATATCAGTGACTAAGACGCCCGCATTTACATTGGCTAAAAGGATCATTTGTTATGATGTTATCAATGATCGTGGCAGTCGTTCGGGTATTCGGGTAGGCCTATCATGGCTAGGGCAAAATCCAGTAGAGAAAATTAAGATTACCCCGACGTCCTACTTAGGAGGAGTCATAATCAGGAGATCGATGTTATCGACCCTATGATATAGCAAGGATTTGGACTCAGTGTGAACGTGATTGAAAAGAACACGTGAAAGCTCAAGATAAAACTCGTCAAGGTTAACTGTTTTGGGCGATATAGTGATAACAACGATAGTCTTTTTATGCTGGAGTGTTGTTGTCATTAATTTCGATAAAAAACAGAGTCGCAACAGGGCCAATTAATATTTAGGTCGGTCCTTAGTTCAAAGTGTCAATGTTAGGGAATGAAAAGGGAGGCACGCCTCCTTTCGGTAATGACGTTATGGAAAATTTATAAAATGAGAACAGTCGAAGTCAAATAAGTTAGATTCGTAATCATAGTTAAACCAAGTTTCGTTAAAACCAAGGATATGAAAGTTATGATTAATGGTAGAAAGATAAGTAGTGACATCGTTGGAGTGTTTATTTAAGCTGCAACATGATGATGAATTCTTATACAGTAAGTGTGGTTTGTAGTATTTGGGAGTTTTGATTGGTCCATGAACAGCCCCGCCATAAAACTAGGAGGCAGTCGTATACCCCCAATATTGGGCAGGATTTAAAATACGTTAGCCTTTTCCGGAAATTAGATTGTTTGTTTTAGCCTTCAGACATGTCAAACATTTCTAAAGTCTGAAAGAGCAGAGAATAATAACATGTCATAAAATTAATAGTTTTAGATGAAAAAAAAATGACCCAAAGCGAGGATTATTTGCAAATGAAATACGAACTATTTATAAACAGTGCGGATTGACTATGCGTAATGAGCGATGAGATGCTTTGGATTGCATTGCCGTCTGACGTCTTCGAAAGATTTGCTTCGTTGCACTGCCATGACTGCTGTGAAAATTGTGACCGGACTGTGATAAATCAAGAAAGTTTGCGATCAGAGAATAAATCCCAGTTACCGGAATAATGACTGTTGACAAACACATTCGTTTTTCCTTTTAGTGCAAAGGTTTATGAGTATAAGCGTATGGTAAAACGTATGACCGACCGTGCAGCCCATGCCCGGGGCCAGGGCCATGGCCTTCGCCGGATTCGATCATGGGCTGCCGGGTGCATAGCGGGGTGCATGGGTGAGGATCAAGCTGCTGTGTACTTCGCTCGTTCTCACTAAAGTTCATTTCGTTACTGTTAAACTAAGACAAGGCCAAGGACTAAGCCTAGGATTAGGCCTGAGTAACATAGATTTAGATAACTTTTATTTACAAGTATCCTAAAAATAAATCACACGACCATAAATAGTGGTCACTTTCCCTGAACAGCAGATTATGAAAGAAAAGATTCGTGATGCCAATGCGTGGCTCATGCACTCTGTCAATGTGTCCTGACAAAAATTAACGCAAATACACCAAATTACCTTGTTTTATGTATGATGTAGATGAACTTTGGTAGGGTCCTCGCTGGCTGAAATTTGATTCATAAAGCGGGCTTTGACGCTAATTTGCTGCATGTGGGTGCTATGTTTAGGCTATATTTGCCCGAAGAACCTAATTTCTTCAGACTGCTTTTCACGCATGATTTGAATCTTTGGCCAGGACGTGTCAGTGCCATGGACTGAGGGGGCCGGGGCCATGACTGCGATATCGCTGCTCCGGGGTTGTTCGTTAACTCTTCACATGACTGATGATCAATGGAAATTACAATCGCAAAATTCCCAAACTCTTTTTCTTGGATACGTATCCCTTACAAGGTCATTATTATTTATTGGTCTGTAAAGACCTACTCTATGGATGCGTTTTGCTTTTCCAGCTGATTCGTTGTTGACTGAATTTTTGGAAAAGGGGGCAAAATCACATATTTGTTGCGCGTAAATAGATTGTTCCCGTTGTTACAGGGGTGGTATCGTGGGTGGAAATCATTTTGATATAAAACGATCTCACACAAAATATTTTATTTGCCAATTTTAGGATAAAAATGTTAAAACGTTAAGAATGACAAAAAATACTCTAAATGCGTGTTTTGCTTTGAAAGACGGCATGATAATGCATGGGTGTACCATTATTTTTCGTCGGTGAACGGGCCGACTCAAATAATGACAGCTGAATGTCCTTAGATTTAGTTGAAATCATTAAGACCGTCACTAATGTAATAACTACGGTTGGGACTTTGGATATGGTCAATATTACAGTCATTATCGGTGGTCGAGGATGAGATGGAGGATATATGAATTGTGAAAATGGGTCAAATGTGTGGGACATTCAAAATAATACAATCAGGGAGCTTGGACATGGTGCAAAATAACAAATGTGGAGCGACAAAAAAAAATACACAAAACAACAAGATATCAAGCGTAAAGGCCAAATCGGCTTGATATCCAAAAATATTTATACAATATTTATAAGAATGGTGAGCTATGCCCCATAGTATAGAGGGGGAATGAACAGCAAAAGGAATGGCAGTAATTTAAAGAAATATAATTCAATGGAACTTAAAATTCTAATGTAACAATGTGGGCTACACGAAGGTGGCCTACCAAAGTTGGAAAAA
>JAMKCH010010603.1:0-41293 GCA_023653785.1 Ophioderma brevispina
TTAATAGAAACACCACGGAGATGTAGGAAGCCGGGAACCACGTAAATTTGGTTATTGATTTTAGAAAATGGACGTTTCCGTTTCTTCTACCCCCCTGTCATCGTAAGAGTGCTTAAAATGCACCATTCGTGATAAGATCACGTTAAAACAATCGTTTTTGTCTTAAACAGTGGATAAATAGAAATAATGATTATTGGAATAATGAATATTTTATCGGCATTTCTTTCTGACTGAGTAGGGAAACGGGAAACTGGAATCACTTTCATTAGCCTAACACAAAACCGCACGATCGGGATCAGTCAAAACTTTGTGAATATAAGCTATTCTCAATGATACTGTGACAAATAAATAAAACGAATGTGTTGGCATCATGAAATACCCTTTATTAAAATTCATAATTAGTAACTCTGAAGTAAAAATTCAGGGGAAATCCTTCCACATAATTTTGTGTATAGTTCCACAACAGTGATGACAGCGATGGTACTTGCACCATTACTCCAACATGTGTAAGCAATTGTACATGTTTTTTATTTCTAAGCTTTTTTTGCAATCCTTTCAAAGATTTTGTTTTCTAAGGACATTAGCAACAAATTGGGTGCGGATCGTAATTTTATCCAGTTTGTATAATGGAAATTCAGTAAATCCCCATAAATCTGCTGTCTACACGTTTGTACAGACACTAGCAGTGATTTGAAAAATATTTGAAACTTACAGGAATAGCTTCAAAAGTGAAGGATACGTCTGTAGAATTCTCATAAGTTACCTTTCCAGCTGTAATTGACGAAAAGGAAGAAACGGCAGTGTTCCAAGATACTTTCCTCCATTCATTACGTGTTGTAGTAGTGTCCGTTCGGACAGTAATGACTAAAATCTCCGCTTCCTGTCCTTATTAGGTTGCTTCTGGTCTTATCATTTGCAGGGTATGTTAGGATACCTGTACTTGTTGCATACATGCAATCTTATTTTTGATGATTTTTGTTCGATTTGCTGATTTAGACAAATCACTGATAGTGTCTTTAAATACCTGTTCTGCAAAACCTAAAATATGGCGGTCCCGTAACAACCAACTTCCGATTAAAGATTGCGTCTGATTTGCTCGTATAATTAGGGATGCTGGCCGGCACAGCGTCAAAATGCTTCAAACCCGATTGTGCTATTCATTTTGATTATGCTGCTTTCAATCTTGTGTGTACTTGTAGCTTTGTCGTATTACTATGTTTATACGTTTTTGTAGAAACTTGAACTTCGTTTGTCCCGACCCAAATCCCGGCTTTTTGACTGCGTGAACTCCATGACCAAGTCCGGGCATACGGCCGTACCCCGGCAAAAAAGGATCAACTCCCGGCTCTCAGGTAGTACAAGTCCCAGGTACCCATGCGCCGATGCATTTTTTGATAAGGCATAAAAAAATGTTTGTTTGCGTAACAGAGAAAAAATATCAGGTCGGTCATCGTTTTGGCCTTTTTTTTTTTATTATTTTTTTTAGATCTTCTCAATGTTCACTCAAAAATGAATACAAGATGTCTACTATTTAAAGCTTTTTGGCATGACCTATTCAAAGATCTTTTATTTTACTAGATAATTACCAAAAATCTCAAATTTGTTATTTTTTCACTTTGTGTTGGTCCAACATATTTTTTTTCTAATTGTGGATGAAATAATGGGTCGGTGTTGCAGAATATTTTTTGCTAATTTCCATAAAACTTCAAGTACGGCAGGTTTTTTGGGTCTGTCGGGTTCCGCAAAACAACAAATTATTTTTTTTATTCTAAGTGCAATGGAGCCGGTATTTCTGAATGGGAACATTCAAATGTTAACAAATTGAAACATACAGTTTCTTAAACTCAAGCAGCAGTAGTACGCTTGCAGCAGCAATTCTGTGAATGGTAACTAGTCGAATTGTTGGTGTAACATGCCGAAAATGTAATGAAATTCTCTGACATGCTACAGTCTCACATTGATCAATGGTAGCTACTGTTTCGTTTACTATATTACAGGGTCCAAATTTTCATTTGAATGTTGCGCATATGCAATTCGTATTGTTGTTGCTGCGGCAGAGTTAAAGTAGCATACTATTAGGTACGTTGGCACAGCAAAGTATGGATACCATAGGCACTGCCATTGAATTTTTTTTCCGAACAGAAATTGAATAATTAAAGGCCAAGTAAAAAAATAAACAGTTGATCGTCCCCCGCCCGCTCGATTTTGTTATTTGTTATTTTAAAAAAAAAACACAACCAAAAAGAAGGCTACAAAAGGAGAAAACAAAGTCAACAAAACTATCGGAGCACTATTGAACTCCAGTCTCCTATACCTATTTTAAAGTGTATCCTTCATTTTGGTTGAGCAATTTCTCAAAGTTCTTGTATATAACCCTACTGCTACAAACACAATCGCTAAAAATCCTCATTGCGACTACCATATTGCCATTTATCCCATGACGTCTGCTCTCTACTCCAGAATTATTGATTAGATACCTGCTGTGGGTGGCGGCATTGTTAGTGCATGCTGGTTTGTCGTCAATCAACTTCCGGCAGAATTTTTGCTAAAAGTGAAATTTGTTGTGATAATAATCTTTAGGATATCAGGTTTCAGAATAATATGTTCCTTTTTTTTTGAAGGTCTAATGTGTCCCAATTCAAGATGGCTGCAAGAGTAAATTGTTGCGGTTTCAACACAGATTACAAAATTTATGAAGTGAGCAAGGTTTTCCGAATTTACCTTTGATTCCAAACACTACCTTTTAATCATATATTCCTGTTCACATAACACACTACTGTGCTATTAGAGTTTCTTTGCTGGGTTGCCATTTTCCAAATTCAACGATGGCCCCCATCAGGAATTAACCAATAATTCTGTTGGCATTTATACGATAGTCTATGGACTAGGAGGACCCATTTATGCACCCCGATCCTCCACATGTGGTATCATTTCGTTGGGGAGACCAATCTGATTACATTTTATCTGTTATAAACCAAGGAAAATGGAGGGAGCCTCTCATATCCGCTATTTTTCAAAATGGCCCGCCATTCGAAATTACTTTTTCATGTATCATTTCAGTTTCTGAGTCCTCATAGAGGCACACATCTGCGTCTCCCAATAACTTTTTCATAGTCAAGAATCCACTATTATGAACCTTATATAACATTGGGTCATTTGATTGTGTCAGTAATCATGAATTTCAAAATGGCCACCAGTTAAGTATTTGTTTTACTCAATGAAAACACAGAGTACTTTTGCTTATGACATGTGGGTGGTCCAAAGCCACAAACCTGTTTAAAATGAAACAAACCACAGTTTTAATTAGCTATTTTTATTTTTATTGTAATATACTGGTTGTTTGGGAATCTCTTACTGATATTCATTGATGAGTCTCATCTAGAAATGCACTATCAAGTGTCCCGTGTCGCTAGGAGTGTTAAAAGAAGATCTGAGGGTTGTGTTTTGGCTGGGATGAGTTTTGGTATCCACCGTGGATGATGATGATATCGGAGTAAATCAATTGGATTAACATGACGATAACGAATCATATTCCTTTGATAACATAAGTTTTTACTTCTCAACAGACAACAAAAACAATGGTTTGTTGTGAAGCCTAATTAAAAGTTTTATCTTGATGATATGAATGACCAAAAAAAAAAAAAAAAAAAATACAGTCCCTAAAATATTAAATAAAATTAAACTTGCATGATTTCAACCAACTCCCCTTGCACATGCAATGTTGATAGGTCCCTTTCTCAAGAAACTTGCCTCAGGTTCCATGTTGCTTGATTGAAGGAAGGATGTATATTGTAATATAAGATTATGTCACGTTTTCATGTAATGCCTATTTCATATATGTATTGGATCTTGTTGTGGGGATTGGTGGCATTGTAATTTGCTTCTTTTCCAACCACCAGGCCCAGGTACTGGGGGGGGGGGGAGTTAAGAGTTCTAGTTTCAAAATTGGTAAAAATGTTTACAAACACTGCTTTCACAATACATTGAATTGTTCGAAAGAAGTTGCACATAGATGAGTCCTAAAATGCACAAGGAAGGTAAATATATAAAATAGTTTTCACATTTCTAAAGTATGCACTCTTCGGTTTTTGAGTCCTTATGTGGGTCGAAAATCCAATAAGGACATTGATACCAACATTTGTTGTGGTAGGCATCTTGAATTTCAATGGCGCTGAGTAAAAATCATTTTAGACCCACACCACAATGCACAAGAACGGAGAGGAGATGACTCTGGAGTCACAGGTCATCCTCATCCTATTGGTTATCTATGTTTCTGATTACTTTATCTGCCGAAATATCATTAGAGATAATATCTAAAGGGGGTTTCTCCTTCAAAATTATAATGAACATCTATCTAAGGTATCGAATGTCTGGGGCTCGTTTGGTTAACAGGTGACAATTGAAGATGACATCCATGTGGCTGCCTTAAAAGATCTTTAACATTTCAATTGCCACATATATTGATAATTAAGTATGAATGATGACATACGTCATTCAAAAATTGAATTAAATGCGCCTGTGAAATACAATATGGGCTATTATATGCTATGACCAATTGACCATTACACACTCACATCTGAAATTCATTTGTAACAATCTTAAAAAATTAGCTCATATCATATCTTAATATGTCCCCTTCCAAGATTTTTTAAAAATACAATTTGCTATTGTTGTAATATATTTAGTTAAATCTTCAAACTATGATGTAAACTATAATGAAACTATCAATATCTTTGACAATTACAATCTCATATGCGACCTGTTTTTATGTTAACATCTTCACGATGGCATCCAATAATGGTCACCTTCCAAGATATTTCAAACCTTGAAATGGCCACTATATTAGATACACTGTATGTGTACCATAAACATATCTGGCTGTGTTTTGCTTGTTAGCATGCTAAATTAATATGACGGCCAATATGGACCATTTCTAAGACCATTAAAACCTAGAAATGGCTATTTATCTGTGATATATTTAGTTTAAATCATCCAACTTACATACAATATACAGTTAAGTATGAGGAACACGGTCTTTGCACATTAAAACAGTCTTGCCTGACATGTTTTTTGGTTTTGTTAACCTGCATATAATTTAGTGGCCAATATGGTCACCTCAGATTTTTTGAATCTATAAATTGCCACGTATTCCTACTATTATGGCCCACGATCTTGTAATTTTAACATGTTAACGAAAATGTCAGTGTATGACAGTTTATGACAAAATATTAATCCCATACTGGATTTCCAGTTTTGTCATATATTGTTTGATGATAATAATAATACCTTTAGAGATGACATTTTCAGGTTTTTAATATCTTCTAAGGCGGCCATATTGACGCCATATTGAACTTTAAGCACTTGATCCCCTCAGAATCCATTTTTGATAACACTAGTACACAACCTTCAATTTTCCCTGTTGACATCCATTGATCCTCTAATTTGTATTACAGGAGAGCTATAGAGTTCTTTTTGTCCATTGATATCACAATAGTACAACATCACCATTAAAGACGTCACTATGACGCATACGTGAAAGGAAAGTATGAAAATACTGGATATAAGGTGGACAATTTATGTTTTGCATTATTTTACTTAAAGCATAGCACATAAATTGCTCTGTTAAAAAACTATCATTTCCCATCATGTAGAGCAAAAAAAACCAAACCACATGAACATCGTGATCGGATATCCCTAATTTTTTGGTGAAAAAATAAATGTTCCCCTATTCTACCCGTGTCTTTGAATTAGCATTTTGCTGACATGTAACTTTATGACTCATTCTGAAGTATCTAGGCTACATGTGGTACTTATTTGGTATCAATGATAAAGAGGACCATAGCTATACATTGGTACCAAAATCAGTGGTATTTTTTAGTCCTGCGTCGTAGCGTTAGGCATGTTTGGTACTTCTCTTCCGATGGGGTGGTGCTTGCCACCCTCCATCATTTTGGGATCACATTGTAACCTTCTAACCCGGTGGGGGTTGTTTTTTGCATAAAAAGAATCATAAAATGTCAATATGACATTACATTTATCATCAAAGAAATCGAAGGGTTGTAAACCCTTCGTGGATGAGGGTAAGAAAAAAAATGCAGGTATGGATTTGTAATGGTGCAAGCATAATATCGCATACTTTAATTTGTTGGCTTGAAGATCTTTAAAGGCGGCAAGGTATGGATTTTGTAATGGTCAAAGGCAATATTCGCATACTTTTTTGTTGGCTTGAAAGAATCTTTGAAGGGGCCATATAGGCTGCCATTCTGAATGTGAGAACTTAAAAAATGTTAGATATAGGGATGGTCAAAGACTGTAATCTTATTTTTTCAATTGCAGTTGTTAACTTTTTGGAGGGAACCTCCGTATAATATGTTTTGGAAGGGAACCTCTGTATATAGGTACTACACTATTTACCAAACCTTATATTGGCAGACAAATCTATTTTGGGGGGGGGGGGGGGGGGGGGCGGCCCTCTTGAAATTAAAGATGCTGCCACAACAAATGATCCAATGTTTTTATCAATGTTCTTAATAGATTCCTTGCCCCTGAAAACATGGGTATAGGCACCAGAATTTTGCCTCTATATTCTCAGAGGCAAGATATAGACTTACATTGAATTTTGAATGGTGGCCATTTTGAAAATGGTGGGATATAGAAGAATACATACCAGCAATTTCCTCCTGGCACGGTACTATATCAATAAGGCGGGTCTTCCACACCAAATGATGGCCTCTCACGGGGCATTCCCTTTTTGTGCTTATGACTATGACGTATTTGGTTAAATAGCCCTATTTATACCCTTGGCGGCCATCTTGGATTTTCTAGGGCGTCATTTTCCGGTTAATTGCCTAACCGTTTAAACGGAAATCCCGCCGACCGGTTAACGTTTAAAAAACGGAAGACCGGACCTCCGCAGCGAACTTGAAGCTCAATAAAAGGAAATCCCCTGGGGAAATCCCGCCCGTTATTCATATGACAGTACATTATTTTGCGTGGCTATTTTGTTACTTACGCACCTGTATACGGTTCACAACTTCACATTTTATTTATCAGCTTTCTTAATAATATCATAATTTACTGTTAAACCTAACACAATCATGATATCGCACTTCAGTTCCGGGACCTCAGCGGCCGCCAGAAAAAAACTCGCCCATCAGTGCGCACCCAGCTGCATCGTTTACGCACGCAAAATTTTTGACTGTATATATTTGCTAATAATTTTGTTTTGTTTCTTCGTGGCCATGGTAATTTAATACGTTGCCCATTTTGAAAAGTATGTAGTAAATGTATAAACATTATAACGTTTGTACAAAGTTTCCAAAAAGCGTAATATTCTGATTTGTACATGAAAATTATTGCAAACAAACCACCTCGCCTAGTGACCTCATTTTCTCCAGGGTACAAATCTTAGCCCCAGGTCAGCGCCACGTGGCCACTTCTGCTCCGCGCAGTAGCCGACACGTGTAATAAATTATGACGCTAAATTTTCCACGATGCCACTAGGATTATATAAAAAATGCATGTTTACATAAACAGGTATGTTCTTTAGCACTAAATGCGATTCAACTTCAGATCTATGTTTTTTGTAATGGCGATAATGCCTCGTAAAATACCACCATTTTTAGTCCGGTTTATGCAAAAGTAAAAATTATTGTGGGCTGCCCATTGATGACATGACTCTTGCACTCGCAGTCTCGGCATAGTCAGGGAGAGGGTCAAAATGGTCCCCGTTTACACGGTTAGCGACTTTCTACACGTTTAAACGGCTTTCCGACCGGTTAACGTTTAAACGGTTAATACTGACAGCCCTAGATTTGACCCACGTTAGCTGTTGAAAAAAATGGAACCATATATAATCTTAAAAATAGACACCCAAATGATGTGAAATCAAGTGAAATTTGCTTTACAAATTATCTGCACGAACATTTACATCCCAGCCAGGCAGCATGCCTGCATTGTACTAGGCACAATAGAAATCAGGAAATGGTCCTGAATTTTGGTTTAGTCATGTTAAACTGTATATGATGTGAAAACATTCTCAAGACATCTTCAAACTCTGCATGAAATTATTAACAATTTATGGCAAGTCCAACTTAGCCCGTTTCAAGCCGACAATTTATACTGACCATTTTCTCTGATACAAGCATAGAACTTTTACAAGTCTGTTTGTAATGGATGTATCAAAAGCAGAAACTTGTGCCTGATTAAGAGACCATTAGTTAATTTGTTTTTATTTACATGGCACCCTTTTATCATGGTGGTACATTCTCAATGTTAATTTGGTTGGGACTTTGGGTTTGGAAACATATGTTCTACTGCTTTTTTTAAAGCAGTTTTTGCATTAAAGTCATAAAACATACTTTATATGTCATAATTAACAATTATTTTTTGGTCTTAGTCAGAGTCACTTACTTAGTCTAGGCGAGGGGTGTAAAATACAGCAACTATTGATCAGAAAATGATTAAAAGCATAGGCTTGGTTTTTTTTGTAACATATACCAAAAGCTTAATGACACTTTGAGGAGCCCACACAAAAAAATGTTCTCAGCAAGGCGAATTATTTTGTTGCCGGATATAAGATATAGAACATAGCTTAGGCTCCTAGATTAACAAAGTTGGGAGAGGATTCCTCCCATATATGTGCTGGACATGCTTAAACAGCCAAACTGTGACAGAATTGTCAAACTAGCAAATAGTAAAATTTGAATTATCTGCCATTTCAAAACAAAAGAGCAACATGTGATATTCATTCTTTCATCATAGCAATCTGTACCAATGTTAGATCTTTTCAGAATTTAGTGGACTCTCACATGTTTCCTGTATCTAATGAGGCTGGTCAATTCAAAATGATGTTGCGGACGTACATTTTCCGTTCAACAATTTCACACAACTTTGGCTGAGCATTGCCTTCTTTTAAATTAGAGCAAGAATGTATTAATTGCTCTAGACTGTACAAATCGGTTCATCTATACCAATATATATGAAACAAATAAATTCTGATATCACATGTATTTCTTTTTAAAAAATATATGAACTTATAAATAAAGATAACTTCCGTTTTTTTTTTTTTTTCAACCCATTTTTGTAACATCCGCACCATTACATTCTGTGCCTAGGAGACAGCTACTTGACCTCATAATTTAATTTGTATATTTAAACCAAAGTGACCTCTAACACACTTCCAGAAGAACAAATCCAGGCAACACTTCCCATCTTTTTATTTTTACCCTGTGTATGATGCTGTTACAATTTTTTCCGTGCAAACACTTGTAATCCGCAACAACTAGTACCGTCCGCAACACAATAGCAAGGTTTTTCTTATATAGATAAAATCAAGAGATATCTCTATTGTGTATTACCACATGATAAAATAATAAGAGCAAACTTTCTTTTAAACTTAATTTTACTTATCTGTAGTACTATTTTAAATGTTAGTTTGGCAAAATGTGTGCGGACGTTGATCTGATATCAATGTTGACGGAAAAAAAAAAAAGCTATTTGATGCTGTTTCTTTATTAATCATCACAGATTGAAAATATTGTACTATTTTTAATTGTAACCTTTTCATTAATTTAGACTAAAAACACAAACAATCTATATTAATGTAGTGAAAAACAAAAATATGCATTTTATTATATTTTAATTGTTACTTTTAACCATTCATTAATGATATGTAATTACTTGCTCTGATAGAGGTATGTGACATTTATATAAACGCCCTTTTAAGGCTGGCCCTTATTATTAAATTTAATTTCCTTTTATTTTTCTTTACCTGCAAAAGCACACTTTTCAAAGGAGAAATCACTGCTTTTGTTGAGGATGTTACCATTGAATGTTGACAAGCAGATCATACCTTAGATCAGTGCTATAGAATTTTAGAATGAATATATGTTGGTTTTAATTTTTGTTTACTAATTCAGATAGAAGCTAAGAAAAGGGAAAACTAAACAAAAACAATAAATAAAAAAAACAGAATATGACAAAAGCCAAAATGAAACATATAAGAATATGTACGGAGTTAAAACTGTCAACATCATGGTCCACATGCTAAAGTTGCATGTCAGTAAATATATGGAAAGTGGCCAGAAGAATAATCGTATAATTACCAAAAGTACCTATAATGTTAAATTTTGAGGGTTAAACAATGTGCAGTATATATTAATACCCATTAGTGAAAATAACAGCAAAATTCCTTTATTTTTAGCTCAGCATACTAGTAGTAGGATGCGAGCTATTGTTTGGCAAGTGTTGACTCTACTATCTATCTAATCTTCTGTCTGTCTGTCTGTCGTCTGTCTGTCGGTCTGTTGTATGCATGCCTGCATGCTGCATGCATGCATTGCCTGCCTGCCCGCACAGCACGACCGCACGCCCGCCCCACAGCCGCCCGCCCGCCCACCCACCCTTGCAATAATGCGTCTTGTTGCCAACGCCTTGTGGGCCGCTATCTATCGATCTCACTTGCATAATGCCATCATTGTTATTGCCAAAAGATGGGCCGATTGTAGCGCGAAAATCGGTCAGAGTAATCATGGACCCAGGCCATGTGGGGATGGTGTTCACATGTTCACAGATTTGGGTTCAAAGGTCATGTGGGCCGATTATTAAAAGGGCATTCTTTGAAAATCTGTAAATCCTATTGTGCCACAAATCTAATGCTATAATCACTAGAGTTGGTCCGAAGAACGCTGACCCAAGGTCCATATGGGGGTTCACAGATTTGGGTCCAAAAGGTTCCCATGTGGGCCGACAAATAAAAGGGCGGCAATCTTGAAAATTTCTTTTTTAATAAATTCCGTCTTGTGCCAAAATTAAATTGCTATAATCACTAGACTGGTAAGCAAAAAATCGGTCAGAATAATCACCAACTAACCAAGGACCATGTGAGGTGTTCACAGATTGGGTCAAAGGTCACGTTGGGCCGATAAAGGGGCATTCTTTGAAAAATCGATAATTCCTTATTTGTGACACCAATCACTTGCCTATAATCACTAGAGTTGGTCAGAAGAAAGCGACCCAAGGTCCATATGGGGTGTCACAATTGGTCAAAGGTCATGTGGGCCCAATTAAAGGGGCAATCTTTGAAATCTATAAATTACTTCTTGTGCCACAAATCAATTGCTATAATCACCTAGAATTGGTTAGAAGAACACCACTGACCCAAGTCCCTATGGGGTTGTTCACAGATTTGGGTCACAAAGGTACGTGGGCCAAATTAAAAGGGGCATTCTTTCTGAAAATCTATATAAATTCCTCTTGTGCACAAATACAATTGCGATTATAATCACTCACTTGGTCAGAAGACACCGCTGAACCAAGGAACACTATGAAGTGTTCAAAGATTAGGGTCAAAGGTCAAATGGGCCGATTAAAGGGGCGGCATTCTTTTGAAAATCAATTCCTTCTTGTGCACAAATCAATTGCTATTAACTCACTAGACTTTGTAGAAGAACTGCTTGACCAAGTTTCCATGTGGGGTGTTTCGCAGATTGGGTCAAAGAATGTTCATGTGGAGCCCGATTAAAGGGGCATTCTTGAAAATCTATAAATTCATCTTGTGCAACAAATCAATTGCTATTAATCACTAGACTTAGTTTGCCTAAAATGCGTCATGTTGCCAAACGATTGGCTGATTGCAGCGAAATCGGTCAGAATAACAGTCAGTCCTGAGGTCACAGTGACACCGTAGAAATTGTTGTAAGAGGTCAGAAGGCATGGATTTGGACAAACACAAAAAGACCCCGTCCTTACTCTTTGTTGATCCCCACAAAAGGAAAACGGTTGCCAAATCAGTTGATGTTTTTTCGCATGTTAAAAGTTGTTAAATATAGGGGAATATGTTCAAACTGCATATAGAATAACCGTGGTCTTCGACTTTCTCCAAACAGAGATCAGCTTCACAGCACGGACTTTTTTACAGATAAGCTGTCCCTTTATGATTTGGGCAACTTTTTAAATGATTGTGGGGCTGCCTGAATTGCAAGAACACACGCATTATTTTTTAAACACGATTTTTTTCATTTTATCCTTTGTTTTCAACCCAAAAATATCATTATAATATAATAATCCCTCTGAGGTATGAAGTAGACTTTAGAAACAGTTCTGGCAATATTTGTAAATGACAAAACGTATTTACGAAGCCCCAAATACTAAGTTGTTTCAAACGTTTCTACAACTGGACGAGGTCAGCGCTGCACCATTGTTTCATGTGAAAAAGAAAATAAAGCTGCCAGCGGGCCTGCGTCTCATGATAATCTACTGATCGAAGGCCCAGTGGGGTGTTCACAGATTTTGGTCAGAGGTTCATGATGAGCCGATTTTAAAGGGGCATTCTTTGAATAATCATAAATTCCTTCTTGTGCCCCAAAACAATTGCTATAATCACTAGACTTATCAGAAGAAAACCGGACCAAGCCATTATAGGGTGTCATAGATTTGGGTCAAAGGGTCGCATGTCTGATAAAAGGGATCTTTAAAACAACATAAATTCCTCTTGTGCGCAAATCATTTCCCTATAATTCCGAAATGCTCAGAAGAAACATTAATCCAACGCCCCCATATTGGGTGCTCATAGATTTAAGTTAAGGTCATGTAGACTGATTCTAAAGGGGCATTTTCTTTGGAAATTATAAATTCCTGTGCCAAATCAATTGTTATAATCAATAATTTGGTTGGAATATATAAATGTAAAAACTGGAGTGCTACTCAAATGTCTCTTACTTATGCTCATGTGGGGATTTCTCAAGATTAATATGCTTGCACCATAGAAAATGTTGTGACCCCAGAGTGGGGTGCCCCTACTAAAACCTGCTGAGCTACAGCACCATTGGTGCTCTGTTTACAGATTTAAGCTCAAAATTAGCTCAAAGGTTCACAAATGATTATTATTGCAATTGGTATTTCCAAAATAATATGTAGAAATACCTTACAGATTAATACTGATTTCACAAGTTTTATACATTCAAACCATCACTCAATGTAAGGACTCTACAATACAATATGGAGACTGGTTACTATTCCAATATAACATCAAATTGAGTGTTCTGTATGGTTAAGTATACCAATTCTGGTATTTAACTTTGATTGAGTCCTGTAAAACGTACCATATTTCATTTCATGTAAGATTTGATTTGTAAAAAGTTTGGACACACAAGGATATCTGCAAAAAGTTTTAAACCGTCTTGGAACAGTCACAATCAGTAGTATCAGTCAACAAAATGTAAACGTCCGCAACACACGGTATTGTATAACATTTGAGTAATTTGGGGTGAAAGGTAGGTTGCAGGGGTTTGTTACTAGAATTTATTGTATGGTAGCTATTTACACAAAGTTTAAATTATATAAAAAAGGAACAATTATTATTTTCTCTTCTAAAATGAGAAATGCATTTGTGTTAAATAATATGGAAATTTAATTTAGAACCTTTATTATAAAATATTTTATGACTATCAGGCATTGTAACTACCTTTGTTGTTTGTTAAAATACTTGCACCTGAATTGCCTCCCAAATACCACCACGGCAAAAACAAGACACAAAAACACACTTTTTGTTATTTGCCGGATGGGCTGGAGTGACGGATATGATATTTAATGAGGAGAACGGGTGAGTGCTATCCTCGCACACATGACACTTGAGGCCTGAGCATATGATATGATAGATACTGATTGTAAACATGTGCAGATTCGCATAAAACGACATGGACTTGCGACGATTGGCCAACCGCGAATGACCTGTCGGGTTTATGGGTCCACCCTCCCTGAGGGAACCGTAGGGGTCGACCCGTACCGGGAGGTATAGCCCACCCAGAAAAGGGTGGTTCCAAACCCGACCTGCCCAAAAATGACACTTGGGCCACTGGTAAAACCTTACACTATAAGGCCTCCTACTCCTTCACTGACCCCCAGGAAGGAGCCCCCCGGCACCCAGAACTAAAACATTGGGTGGGAGGGGGGTTAAAAAAACTCCCCACTTTCCCTAAAATTCAGTGTTTTAAAAATTTTAAAAAAAAAAAAAATGTTAAACAATGCAAAACATAACCAGGGCGCGAAAAGAGGAAAGAGAGGATTGATGATTGGATTGGCTGTCACTGCCAGCCAGTCTACCGAGGTTCAAGGTCACCAAATTGACCCTACTACCTTGCGGGCCGACCAACCAGGGGCAATTACATTAAGCCGACTCACTCCCACCAATAAAAATATGAGAAAATCCAAAACGAGGGAATTGGCCGACATCGAGGAGGAGCCAAAATTTGTTTTGATTAGCTAGCTAATAAACACAATACTGCCACTGAATGGCCTCCCAAATCCACCACCGGCAAAAAACAAGACACCAAAAAACACACTTTTTGTTTTTTGCAGATGGGCTGGTCGTCAGACGGATTCGATATGTAATGAGGGAAAACCGGATGGTGCACCTCGCCACCCAATGGACTTTGACGGCCTGAGCCATATGATATGATAGTATGATTGTTAAACATTTGCAGATCATGCATAAAACGACATGGATTGCGACGATTGGCCAACGCGAATTATCTGTCGGGTTATGGGGTAACACCCGCCACGAGGGACCCAGTAGGGGTCGACCCGTAACGGGGGGTATAGCCCACCCAGAAAAAAGGGTGGTTCCAAACCCGACCCCTGCCAAAATGACGCAACCAGGGTCCCAGACTGACCCTGCTAAAACCCACCCCCCTTTTGTGCACGCGGAGGGTGGAAGGGGTGCTTTTTCCTTGTTTTGATTTTTTTAATAAAAATATTTTTACCAAGTTTAAACAGTTTGTAAACACGATAAATAGTTATACCATTATACACTACAGTGTGAACACATCAGCCAAAACTAAAACTTACCCATCGTACCTTTTTGTGCAACTTACACCATGCCCAGCGCATACAACACCAGCCCATTTTCCTTTTTCTACTTCCTCCTTGCCTTACCTTTCCCCATCCAAGTTTTTTCTTTTTTTAATGTTACTTTTTTGATACATCTTTTTTTGGGGGGATTTACAATTTTTTTTTTTTTTTCTTTTTGCTTTTTACTGTTGAAATTTTTGTATTAACTACTAATTAACCCCTCACCAAAACTTGCCCTATACACAGTGAGCCTGAAAGGAGCTATTTGATGCCAGGGCAATTTTTTTTTTTTTCCAAACCCATTACCAATTCCCAATGATTATGATTAAATATGTTCTTCCCGTTGTTCTGTTTTTGTTTTGTCAAAAAGGGCCTCACCCTTTTATTATGCTTTTGTTTGGACAAAACGGAGCCGACAAAAACTCTCATACAATTATATGAAGACTGCTAAAATGTGACACCCATACACCTGAAAACCCCGATTTAAATGGACGATTTTAGACATAGCACCACTAGTACCATCTACCTTGCATAACCCACCTGCCACATACAAGTACATTTGAGGCCACAAAAAAGCAAATGCCAAACCCCCTTTTTTTTTGCAAGGCAACCTAAACTCAGAACATATATTTATGTGTTCTTCAACCCCTGTGGAAGGTGAACTTTTGCTTGGAGGTAGGCCAGTGCTGCTTTATTTGGGTTTAGCATGAAATACTTAATAACCAAGTTTCAAGTTTGCAGTCTGAAGAGATCATTCCCTTCTGGAGACAAAATGTGGACGCCCATCACGCCCACCTTGAAGAGGGTATGGATATTGTGCGTTTAATTTGGAATGAGAAATCACACGGTTGTCCCCATTGTTCACGGACACACCTTACATGCATGGCGATTGATTACCTTTCTCACCCGGTCACCTGCCCCTGGATTTTGTTCCCCATACCAGAACAAGCGGGGTAGTATGTTGGACCATATGATCCTGCAGAATGGAGTTTTTGGTCTGATGGACTTGATAGTACTGCTTACAGCTTCACACACTTCTTTACCTGTCATGGCAAACCCCAACATCATTTGTCACTATGTGTAGGATGGACCGTCTGTCGGGCAGGACGTAATGTCAATCGTTTAAACAACCTACTAGTAACCCCCCCAGCCTGGCCCACCGAAGCCCTAGCCCAAGAAACTGTCCTGCACCGTCAAGTTGCGGATTACCATCCCCTGCCCACCGTACGATGCTGTCTCCTAATACCAACGTCCTGTTATCCTGAAAGGAAACATGAAACCAAGAGGGGAACAGATCGGTTGGTTAGTGTAAGTGATTTGTTATACAGGTTATCTGAGAATTTTGTGATGACAGGGTAATCTATGAATGACCAGCTGAGCCACAATTTTTTTTTTTTGTTTTTTTTCCTGACATAACAGAAAAAGAACACCCATGCAACATTAAAATTATGGATCCAACTGTGCACAGGAGGACACTGCACTTAAATTTAATGCTTTATCTTAGATTTATGCCTTTTGTTAAATTGGACCCAGGGGATACACCTCCTAGATTGCAAATGGGGGGGGGAAACCACAAGTCCGGGTTCTAAGTGTACGCTTGTAGTTACAGAGCCCACCTCCCAAGCCCCTTTATCTCATGCAGATGGGAAACCCACACGGCCAGCCGTTGTAGCCGCACCTACCATAAAGCTATGTGTGGTGTACCTCCTAGTGGTGCCCCACTGCATGAAAGTGCTTACGCAAGAAGCTTGATGGAATTGGAAACGGGTAAGTGGGGTCGGTCTTATCCATATGGAGAGAGAAACAGTGGTCCCTGACCGGCTGGGCGGACCCAAGGTACGGATTCAAGTGCGGCTAACTACAGGGCACACTGGGGACCCTACGCTCTGCCAATGACCAAAGACTGATGCTCTCACCGTATGGTCAGTTTTGAATACGCAACATAGCTGCATCCAGTGTGCCTCTGGTGTAGTGAATAGCAAATAGTCCAAATGATAGAAATCCTGTCCCCTTGTCTTTCTTTCGATTTGCAGTAAATTGCCCCAACTCTTAGAAGCAAAAAAATGAAACAGTGAAATGCGCTTTAAAAAGTGTTGACTACATCGTAGCTTGACTACATACCTTCCAGTGCATTTAACA
This sequence comes from Ophioderma brevispina, assembly GCA_023653785.1. Classification (NCBI taxonomy): domain Eukaryota; kingdom Metazoa; phylum Echinodermata; class Ophiuroidea; order Amphilepidida; family Ophiodermatidae; genus Ophioderma; species Ophioderma brevispina. Next base: position 16,990 of record JAMKCH010010603.1, read on the forward strand.
AGTCCTGAAGAAGGATAAGGTTAATAGGCCATACGGACATCCTCGCTCCTTGGGAGCCTCTTGCACCCTTGAGCAGCTTCTGCACTACGGAGGATTGGTTGGGTCCTTGCCAGCCACGCAGTTTGTGCTATAAGAAACCCATATATATATGAGTTTATAGTAGATGGGGACTCCCAGCCAAAGCAATTGCTGCGATAAGGCCAACAAACCCTTCCTTGGGGGCTGTCTTGGAACGGGCCAAACTAATGATAGGCATAACTGAACCTTGAACTGCTGCAAAGGCCATCATGAATCTTTGATTTTTTGTTAAAAAAAGAGAGGTTGGTTACTTGCATGGTGCCTAGAGGAGGATGCTGGGCTCGACTGCTACAGATTCCATAGTGATACTGGTATGTCCACCCCTACCTACCTCTGCTTCTTGGGCAAGGGGTGGAAGCGAGAAGCCTGAAAACGTGATAGAGAATCAGCTATTTTTATTTTTTACCCCGGGATAGTACAGACCTAAAGAGTGAGGTTTAGGCGTAAGCACTTCAGCACAAAATGGCGGACTAGGGACATGATGCGGGGACACTTGGAGTCTGCTTGTTGATTACCGTCTACAAATGACTTCATTGTACGAACGAAAAATGACCGCTTACCTGCTAAATGTTCCCCCCATACTGATAACGGCCACGACAATGGGAAAAAACTCAAAACAAGCAAGGATGGCGACCAAGACAAGACATGATTGGGCCATTCTCCCCTGAAACCAGAACCCTTAAAGTATCCCCCGACCGAACCCAAGAGTCCCACTGGCATCGGTAAGAGCTGAAGGGAATTGTTCTCAACCATAACTTGTTCTGAATAAGGCTGATCCATTAGAATCTGACCAGGGAAGCTCCGCCAACATATGCAAATCTCTCTGGCCCCCTGGGATATAGCGAACCCTGATTGCCCTGGATTGGTTAACCCCAGTGGACAAGTTGATCAGCGTCTTAAGAAGGCTCTTCCACATGGTACAGCTTTGACAAACAAATGATAGGGAGCAAACAAGTGGAATGGAGTTCAGTTCCTTCAAAAGTCAGCTTCCGGAACGGTATGCATGATCATTCTGGCCCTCAGTTTACAGTTTGACTTGTGGGATTCTTACCATCTGTTCACAAGCATCAATTTCTAAGCCAAGGAAAGTTATCTTAGAGGAGGGACCCAGTGGTTTCATCTGCTTTAAGGGTACCCCAGGCGCTTGGCAAATTGATTCAAATGACTTTAGAACACTTAAACAAGACTCTTTTCCCTTCTCCTGACTCCGAACGAAGAGGAAATCATCCGCGAAATGGATCACATGGTCACACTGCGTCTCCCTCCTGACTACCCACTCTAAGAACGAGGAGAATGTTTCGAACAATGCTGGAGCCGAGGGGGGCCTGCACCATAATAGGAGCAATATCCAAGTAATAAAGGCATCAATCCTCATTCTAAGAGGTCAAAATCTCTGAGGCATTACTGGGTAGTAATCGAAAAGCCGGACTAATGTCGATTGGCCATCTGAGCCCACGGCCCAACATTGAGACGAGAGGAGAGAGAAATGCTTCGTCAAAATTAGTAAATTAAAACTGCAATGCTCTGCCACGTATCCCAATCATTGACAGATGCCCGAGAGGGCAAGGACAAATGGTGTATGACGTTAAAGGAGGCGGTGACGACTTAGGACCACACAATGGGGCTACCCGAAAAATTTGGATGGAAAAGGTGGAAATTACAAAAGGGCCTGCAATCCGGCCAATTGAATCTCTTTTTTCAGGTTTTTCCTGAACACCTCTGGGGTATTTACGTGGCGGATCCAAATTCCTTGCCCTCCAGGAGTGTCTTGGACCTGAGAAGCCAATCTTAAACCCCATGTGAGAACCCCGACCGTAAAACCTCGCAGCTTCGATCCGTGTACTCGTCTAGCAGTGGCAACAGCTCCCAAAGTTAACTGGTGAGGGGGCTACACATAACAAGTCTGGTGGTACTGAGTTGTCACCCTCTCTATGGCTATTTGTACCTGAAATTAGGGTTGTCCACCATTTGTCATGCAGTTGAATTCAATTTATTGACTGGCTGCCATTCACCGATTTGGTATAAAAACTTAGCATAGAAGCGGACACCCCTTTAATAAAAATGGGAGACCCAACCTAGGCCCTGGACAAAACCTGTGAAAAGGACCATTATAACATTCTATTTATTTTTTTATTCTTTTGGCAAAGTGGAGATGAAAAGCAAACGATAAGGGCCAAAGGTGAAAAAAATATGAAAGACCAACCGGCCAGGACCAGCGTACACAGCCATCAGTATACCAATGCCCCTTTTTTGTTGTTTGTTTACCTATTAGCATGATGATTAATATTCTGGATCCCACCGGGTGCTTCTGCAACCCTTTTATTATTTTGGTCAGTTATCTGTAGAGTTCTATATATTATATAACTGATTGTGTGTGAGTTGGCTTGCACCTCAAGCACCTGTATGGTGGATTAGTGTGCATTAGTATTAACTATTATTAATGTGAAGTAAACCCAGCAGAAGTATTTCAAGAAGCAACCCATGCCAGTGATAATCAATGGATCAACGACTAGTTAGAATGAAATTTTAACCCATATAGAATGGATATAAGGCCCAGTGGTTCAAGGGTAACCCTACCTGCACTGTGAACCCATCAACCCTGCAAACCTAACACACTGATGAAATAATTTATTTATTTTCCCATATTTTTTGAAGTTTTTAAAAAAAACCCATTACATAGTGGACAAAACCTATTTAAAAGTGCCAAACCCATGCTGGTAATAAATAAACCCTGGATCACCCCACCAAAATGCCCCATGTGTTCCCCATTATTGTTACCCAAAGAAAATTTATTTGCTGCTTTATTTATTAAGTTATAACACACACCTTGCAGTATAGGAAGCTCAGCAGCCCAACATATACAAAACACACTGTGTGTGTACTTTGTAACATCAACAAATATTCCGACCATCAACGTAAATTCATGGCATGCGACTAAAAGCCGGTTGAATCGTGCCGCGGGGCTACCTTCCAACGTACCCAACATGATTGTAAACCCGCGGGTTTTTGTACTTAAATTCCAGCGCAAAAGGCCGATGCGCCAGTTGACCAAATAAGGCTAATAGCCCGGGATATCGCGTGTCATAGCGATGTTCCAAAGACTGGATCTCACCCCTTGCTTTACGACGGCTTTTACACGCACTTGCACCGTGGTTGGGCTTGCCGCAAATCGCGCAATTGTGGGCGGAAATTTAACAATTTTACAGGAGCAACCTCCTGCCTTGTTAAAACTGAAAACAAGTGCGAGTAACTGGCGGGTTACCTGACTTGAAAGTGGATGTAGGGTGTGAATTTGGGCGCTCTGCAGGCGGAAGGAGGGCTGATACGGCCGTGGCGTTTGGGGTGCCATTACGAACAAAAGCCACAGTTCCCCGTCGATAGCAGACCAAGGGTTTTTGGGGTTCCTTGCTGGGCGCATCCTAAAAAAATTTGCGTGTCGTAAACTCGCCACCCGAAGCCGCCCGGAAGAGATTCGCAGCGGATCTGCTGGTATGCATGTATTTAAAGGACTCCATGCGCGCGATTGGGGGGAATTCCAAAAAAACAGAAGCGTAAATATGAACGCGCTGTCCATGTTGAAATGGATGTTATCTTACGCACAGGCTTTGTTTCCTTATCACAGGTCGCCCTTGGTTCTACTGTTAACGCTAGTTCGCGCGGGTCTTGGGCGCCTCCCCAGGTTTTCCAGACAGAAGTAGCCCTATTGCAAATAAATTACACCCCTCCCAATCTTTGCCTCATTGCTTGTGGGAGAGTGTCGCCCAGGGGGAGCGCAGCAGACGGACGGAGGGGCGTAGTGGGAAGAGGGAGATTCCCGTCCCGGGGGATTTACCAAAAATGATAGATGACCCGGGATGATACCCGAGCTACTTTTGACCATGAAACTCAACCGTTATGTGCCTCGGAACTCGTGGCCCCAGGGTTTCGGGCTAGGCTTGCATCTTTGCCACTTATATCAAGGAGAACCTGAGGTGATGAACTGGGATAGCTGGCACTTGAGCTTGAGCTGTTAGCCCTGAGCTGGATTTCTGGCGCGGGAACTGGATAGCTAGAGCCTGAACTGAAGTAGCACCCACCTGAGAGTGGATTAGCTTGCGACTGAACAAACCCACTATGATTGCCATCACGCGGTAGTATTTACCGGCTCTAATACTGCCGTTGCGTGGGCCAAAGTTGCGCTGGATGCCGTGACTGTGCTTGACGGCCATGGATTCAAAGTCATGGAATTAGCAGGTGTCGTACTTGTACCTGCCTGGTCGCTTGACTCCCGCAACGGGCATCCATGATGGACTGCCAGTTTCTCACAGCGCTTCTCGTTCACCCTGGGGGAACCTGGTTTGTAGTGTTTCTTTCCTCTTTTCGACCCCGCCGACGACACATTTTGCATTTCTCTTTATACCCCATCTTTGTCCAATAGTTCGCAGATTGCTTCTTTTAGAAGTTCTTTAATCTATAGGCAGCAAGGCAAGATGAAGTGCTTTTCCTGAGTTCAATTTCAGCGAGAACAAAATTTTTTTGACTCAACGTCTGCCAACCACGTGATTTGTGAAAGTTTTTGGAAAAAATGTAAAAACAAATGCAAAACATAAAAGGGGCGAAAGAGCGGCTGATGATTGGATGGCTGTCACTGCCACCCAGTCTACCGAGGTTCAAAGCGTCACCAACATGATTGTAAACTCGCGGTGTACCTAAATTCCGGGCGCACACCACTAAATATCCTCCATTGACTACACTAAAATACCACATCGCGCCCGCTGATTGCACCCCGCGTTTGTGAACAAATTATTGGACTATATGAATTCATTTCCCTATAAGATCACAACTAAACTTTCGAATAAGTTTCATTTTTTGATCTCATTCTAGTAGAGATTTTAAGAAACGGCTATTAAAAAGCGCCACCACTATTTTGATCCGACGTGTACGCCTCATACCGCTTTTCGACCAGGGCCGGAAGTCGAATGGCCCTAGTTTCTACACCGAATCGAATTCAAAGTTTGTGATAATCTCAGCATTGTCCAGCTATACTCTTTCACTGTTTATTATAATATAACACTCTCACTAGGAACCGGTCCCCAAAGGACTGCAAAATATCTCAAACAGTTTGTCATTTTAACCGAAGCTACCTACCATTCCCCCAAACTGGATGATTTTAGTGTTGTGCGCCCTTCGAACACACTTGAAACATTGTTTTTGATTTTTTTCTTGATTTTTGACATAGGGACGTTTTTAGAAAAAGTGTCATTTTTTGCTTCTCCACTACACCGCAACGGAGTTAATGGGTCTCCAAGTAACTTGATATATATTATAAAAATATCCCATTTTTGTGCATTTTGCGCTCTTTCTCGTTTACCCAAAAGAATACAGCTGTTAAACACGTTTTTTGGACTAAGTATGATTTGTGAGATTCAAAGCATCTTTGAATTATCTTCAAGAATGTAAATAACCCTCGACACAATCACTTAAAGTATGATATGCTTATTTCACTGACCCCCCCCCCCCCCCCCCCTCATCGGCTGTCACTATAGCGCGTGTAAGACAGATTCCGTGCATAAGAAGGGGTAGGGTGGGAAACTGGTATTTTCGCATCTTTGATGAGCTCTTTTTCTTACTCTTTCTTCTTAACATATTATATAAAGTCCAAGAAAACTACAATGGTTTTCTTCTGAAAATACCTCTAGGGATTTGGGTGGAGTAGTTAATTACAAAGTTAAAACTCGACGCACGCTTTTTTGGTCAAAAAATGAAGGGCACGCGGATTTTTGACAGCTCGCTTCCCTTGAAACAAGAACAAAGCGACTTGGGACTTGATAACTAGCTATTCAATTAGCCTTTATAGTCGTAAACACACACCACGCCATTACATTGAATTGTCAATGGACTTTCTTTGATTTCGCGAGCTGTCAACATCCATATCTCAATCGGATTTGAGACAATTGCAGTCCATAGCGACAAAAGCGGCATAAATCGACCATTTCATGAGCAACTCTTTCTTCAAGCGATTTCCTTTGTTAATCGTAAAAATTGGATTGTGTTCAAATTCGATTGTCCACATATAGATTCTAATGCCATAAATCTCAAAAACTTAAACAAATCTGAGGGTCCTTTGCAGGCTCGAAATCGCAAAAATTACCACGTCCACGTATGAGGTTTAGAAGGGCGCACACCATAAATAATCGCTCCATGAATAACACTAAAAATAACCAATCGCGCCCGCTGAATTTGCACCCCGGCGTGACAATTTTTGAATTTATGAATTCATTTCCCTATAGATCATCTATTTGAGCCGACGTGTACGCCTCATAGCCACTTTCGACCAGGCCGGAAGTCGAGGGCCTAGTTTCTACACCGAATCGAATTTCCAAATTTTGTGATACCTCAGCGATGGTCAAGCTATTCTCACGGTCGCATATCGGGTAAGTGCCTATTTATGCACTTACTACTCCCAAATCTGGGCTGAAACTTTGCATTGGAGTATATGGAGAAATTCTAACTCTTTGAAAATTCTTTCAGCTTTGAACGTGATGGATTTAATTTTCTAGAAGGTGATATGAGAGAATATCAAAATGCAACATATACGAAGTTGGAATTGATTGTAAAAAGGATTAGGCTGCTGTTCAAATATAATTGAACTTTCCTATTCAAAACACATTACGTAATCTTTCACTCCAGTAGTCAGAGGGAGGGTAAGGAATAGCCTGTTTAATTACACGACTGCGACCGTGATAATACCTTTCACTTTTATTATAATATAACACTCTCACTAGGAACCGGTTCCCCAAAGGACTGCAAAATATCTCAACATGTGTGTCATTTTACCGGAACTACCTACCATTCCCCCAACGTGGAGTGAATTTAGTGTTGTGCGCCCTTCCCTCCCAGCGCAAAAGGCCGATGTCCGCCAGTTGACCAAATAAGGCAAGCCCGGATAATCCTCGTGTCATAGCGCTGTTCCAAGACTGATCTCACCCCCTGGCTTTACTCTTACGACGACGCTTTTACACGCACTGGCACGGTGGTTGGGCTTGCCGCAAATCGCCGCAATTGTGCGAAATTTACAATTTTTCTCCAGAGCAAACCTCCTGCCTTGTTTTTTAAAACTGAAACAAGTGCGAGTAACTGGCGGGTTACTGACCTGAAAGTGTATTGTAGGGTGTGAATTTGGCGCGCTTCTGCAGGCGGAATGAGGGCCTGATACTCCTGCGGCGTTTGGGGTGCCCTTGACGAACAAAGCCACAGTTCCCCGTCGATAGCAGACCAAGGGTTTAGGGGGTTCCTCTCTTGCTCATCCTAAAATGCGTGTCGTAACTCCCCACCCGGCCGCCGAAGCGATTCGCAGCGGATCTGATGGTATGCATGTATTTGACCTCCGGCCGCGATTGGGGTGGAATTCCAAAAAACAGAAGCGTAACTCATGAACGCTTGTCCATGTTGAAATGATGTTATCTTACGCCACAGGCTTTTGTTTCCTTAATCCAGGTCGCCCTTGGCTTCTACTGTTAACGCTATTTCCGCGGGTCTTGTGCGCCTCCCCAGTTTCAGAAGTAGCCCTATTTCAATTTGAAATTCACCCCTCCCAATCTTTTTCCTTCATTGCTTGTGGGAGAGTGTCGCCAGGGGAGCGCAGACGGACGCGAGGGGCTGTCGTGGGAGATTCCGTCCCCGGGGGATTTACCAAATATGATAGCTGACCCGGGATGCTACCCGACGAGCTACTTTTACTCATGAAACTCACCGTTATTTCTCTGACTCGTGGCCCAGGGTTGCGGCTAGGCTTGCATCTCTTGCCACGTCATATCCAGGTAGAACCTGAGGCTGATGAACTGGGATAGCTGGCACTTGAGCTTGAGCTGTTAGCCCTTGAGCTTGATTATCTGTCGCTGGACTGGTTATCTAGAGGCTGAACTGAAGTAGTCTACCCCCTGAGGCTGGATTTACTTCGACCGTGAAGCACACCCACTATGGATGCCATCACGGGTAGTATTTACCGGCTTCTAATACTGCCGCTTGCTTGGGCAAAGTTGCGCTGGATGCCGTGACTGTGCGTGTCGGCCACTGGATTCCAGTTCCTGGAATTCAGGTGCGTACTTGTACCTGCCTGGTCGCTTGACTCCCGCAAAACGGCATCCATGATGGCGGCCCTCGTTTCCTCACAGCGCTTCGCGTCACCCTGGGGACCTGGTTTTCCTTTTTTCTTTCCTCTTTTTCGACCCGACGCCGACGACCGCTTGTTTGGCTTTCTCTTCTACCCCCATCTTTCTCCAACAGTTCGCAGATTTGCTTAGAGTTCTTTACTCTATGGCAAGGCAAGGCAAAGATGAAGTGCTTTTCCTGAGTTCAATTTCAGCGAGAACAATTTTTTTATGACTACTGCACACGTCTGCCAACCACCGGATGTGACAAGGGTTTTTGGAAAAAATGTAACAATGCACACAACACAGGGCGGAACGAGCGGCTTGAATGATTGGTGGCTGTCAACGCCAGCCCAGTCTACCTAGGTTCAAAAGGTCCCAACTTGACCCTACTACCTTGCGGGCCGGACCAACCATGGCAATTACATTAAGCCGACTCACTCCCCCACCCATAAAATCTGAGAAAATCCAAACAAGGGAATTGGCCGACATCGAGGAGCCAAATTTGTTTTGATTAGACTACTAAAAAAACAATAATCATTGGTGCTTTACAAAAACAAACTTGCAATGCTTTTGGCTTAGCAATAAATTTCCGTTCCGGCAATATAACCTAATTACACATAGCATAATAATATTGGATAAGATCGTAACCCAAACAAGGGATCAGTTGCCGCTGAAGGATTTATGTAAAACTCTGGTAAAGAGAGTAATTATCTGCTGAACAGTTGGCACTGAGCCTTTCATTCACGGGTATACCTGTACTTGTGCATAGGTATGCGCGTATCATTAGACCATGCCATAAAATTATACTCTTTGAAAATCCTTCCTTCCACATTTTGAAATTTCAACAATCTTTTGTGTTATGACCAAAACTAACAAAGCCATTCTAATATGTCTTAAGTTTATTCAGTCTACAAGGCAAAGCTAAAACAAGCAATGGGACTATTTTAAATGTCTGGTCACTTTGTATTGATTTCCTGTTTACAGGTTTGATTTGGCATTGCTGTGTCCACATAAATGCCGGCCATGAGTAACATCAATTGTATTTGGGTTGCCTATTTACAGGATTTATTTGGCATGCTTGCATGACAAAATATGCTTTGTAGAAAAATAGCATATTCATATGTGTTATCAATTTTCTCTTTTTCCTCTGTCTTAAGTTTTTATTCAAGATGCAAATTTCAGAAACTTCTCCCAATTTTTAACGCTTTTAGCTCTGGTGAGAAGAAAACAAAGTACTGAAGCATAAATTGCTGAACATATAACAAACCTTAGCAGCATTTCAAAAAATGGACTATTATCTTGATTCATATTTATAGTTAAATTTTTTATTTTCTAATTGTTTTGGCCTTTTGCCACGCAGCTGTTTCTAATCTGCCTTATGTAGAGAGAGAGAGATAGAGCGAGAGAGGAGGGGAGAGTGAGTTGTGTGAGCTTTTGTGTGTGTTAGGTTTGCTGCGTATGGTATGTTTGGAGTTGTTCTTTGTGGGTGTCTATGTCTATGTTTTTTGTTCTTGTTCTTTATTTTTGTGTCTATTTGTTTGGTTTTTCTGAAAAAATCCTGTGCAAACTTTCCCAAACCCATCTTCAATCACTGTTTTCCTTTCCTGCTCGCCCAATCTCGACAGCTGTATACCGCCAGGCGTTGTGTGTCATATGGCCTTTTTTGCTGCCCGATCGGGTTTCTGTTCCCATTTCTCTGGTCCTTGTGCTCCCTTCCTGTCCAGATTCCATTGTATGCCACATGATGCTTGGCTGTATCTCTCTTTTGAGATTTTGGTCTAAATTAATCTAGTTTATCCTGACATTGAGATCTAGAATTATGTTTTAGTCTAAGCTTGAGAGTAGAAGGGTTTGGTGACCATAGCTGTATGTTTTGCCTCCAACCACCAAACTAATACAGGTAATCATAAAATTAAAAAAAAAAAAAAAATATGCATATTCAGTCGCTGACAATTGTAAAATAGGGAATGGCAGCCATTGGTTGGAAAAGAAGCCCATTTTGGAAAATGGCCGTCACTTTCGGTTACAGAAACAACTTTGTATAGTTACCCATAATAATGCTCTATTTTAGGAAGCATTACTTTGGGCTACAATAATCATGTTGTTAGCGCCACAAACAAACAAAACCATTCACGTCCCATGAAAAGAGCCTAAATACAGAAATCAGCCATTTTGGAAAATGGCTGCCATTTTTGTTACACGAAAATTCTGAGATGCCCCTATAGCTAAAAACCCTTCTTAGAACATGCCCAAACTGTGGGCCAAATTTTCACGCTTTTATCACAAGTGGCAATCATTAAGGTCCCTGGCCCGATCGCTAATAGCCCGTCCCCAGGTACCCCAGACTTTACCGAAGTGGTCACATTTGGTACAGACAAAGCTAACTATTTTTTCCTCATTTACCCTGTGAAATCTTAGGGCTAAAGGATGTTCGGTTCAGATTTTATTGAGCGAAAATATACCCCATTTTGGTCGACCAATCTTACTTTTACAGAGTACTCTATGGGGATTACAAAATTCACGTGTTTAGCTCTCATCTTCAAAACGGGTTGAATACGGCGCGAAACTTTTCAGAAAGGGGTTTTGGATGAAGGCCCTTCTATTACGATGAAAATTACAACTTAAATCGGGGCCATCCTTCCTTTAATGCCCATATCTACTCTACTATATGAGTTTCATTTGAGAATTCCATCGGAAAGTGGTTCCTTTAGGGTGGAGAAGAAATACGAATAAAAAAATAAATGAATGAATGATGAATGAATGAATGAAATGAATGAATGAATGAAAAGGTGAAAGAGATAGAAAAAATCTATGGAGACAAATGTTTACTGTTTCCTGGGGGAGAAATAAATACATAAATAAATAAATAAGACAATATAATAAATAATAATAAATAAATAAATAAATACATAAATCAATAAAAGCCAATCAATAAATCATAAATCATAAATAATAAATCAATAAATCATCAATAAATCAAATAAAATAAATAATCAATCAATCACTAAATCAATAATAAATAAATCAATACTAATCAATAAATACCTAAATCAATAAATAAATCAATAATAAATAAATACATCAAATCAAATCAATCAATAAAATCAATCAATCAATCATAAATGATAATGAATAAATGACTAAATGATAAATGATAAATGAAATGAATGAATGACGACAATGACTGATGAAGGAATGAATGAATGAGGAAGGAAGGAGGAATCAGCCCAATGAAGGAAGCAAGGAAGGAAGCAAGCAGGAAGCAAGCAAGGAAGCAAGCAAGGAGCAGAGCAAGCGAGAGAGAGAAAATCTATGGAGACAAATGTTTTACTGGTTTAATTAAAACCACGCTTTCAACAATTGTGATTTCACTGCACAGAACTTAGACTTGCCCACGTTGGATTGAGCGCGTATTTACAAGTTGCTTGTGTCACTATACGGTAGAAGTTTGTGTAATTGATCGTGCCTAAACGTGGTGGTTCGAGACTAAAAACATACGTAACCCAGGAAAAGTCACGGCGAACCGGATTTAAGGCAGGTCCACTTTTTGTTTCATCATCCGAGAGGAAAGATGAATTGGTCGGACTGGACATGAGGTTACATCTGACAATTTGCTTTCTTTTTGTCACGCCACTTTTTTAGAAATGCCAAGGACAGTGTTAGTATGGCATTAGTCAAGAGGTGGGTTATGTTTTCAGCTAGACTAAGCCTGGGGGACGGGGTTTTGGGGCAGGGGACATGACGGGAAACGATGAATCATCATTTGCCGGGTCGGGTAACCAGCTTGAGCTTGAGTGAAGAAATAATCAATCGGATCGGCTACAGCTGACGACATTGTAGATCACAACATGCAGGAATAGACTGGGAAGAAGGCTGGTAATGAAATGTGAGTTGGGTCGAAGGAATTCTCTATTCATTTCATTTGTATTGTTCCACCACCCCTATGAATCTGCAGCCTTTGAAGGATGTTGTAGGCAGAAGAATCACTGAATTCAGCCCTCAACGTGTAAAATTTGTGTTGTTGTACTTGTTCAATCCCAGTCAAGCGGGTAAAAAGAGTGGTTTCATTTGACTTGTCATTTACATGTACTGGCAACCGCTGACTCAGAGATTTCTGAGTAGGAATAGAAACTTACTCACAAATTCAAATGATGTTGGTATGAAGATTATAATTTGTTGTAGTAGATAGGTTGCGTACTTAACTAGGACTAGAAATACAAAGTTATAGTGAAAAAAATTGTCCTTAAACTGACTTCTTTTTAATCACAGGATGAAGCTCCAAAACTTGTGACCACCAGCTGGCACTGCACTGAACATGGGCGCACTGAGCTGGGCAGTGTGTTTCGTGGATGAGTGAACGGTATACAATGAAAAGGATTTGTCAACACAATGTGGCATGATCAGTGAACAGAGGCACAATAGGCTACCCTCCACACAGATTGCACCCAATATTGGGGTTAAAGGTGCAATTTATGATTTATTGGAACCTAGTAACACCACAAAAAAAATCGCAAGGTGAAACTAGGCTGGAATGTCTCCACACGCAGGGTGTCTGGTGTTCCTACCTGAGGAGGTGCCCTCAATTTTCAAACAAATCGTGTTTTTTGCTTACCTAATGCTCGTCCATGATACTATAGATGATACTATCACTGGTGTGAATAGCTCAGCTCAATCGAAAGTCCTTCATATAGAAATCACAACTTGTTATAAAATTCCGGATCCGGAATTTTTGTTTTAAGTTTTAATCTACAGTATCCTAGGCCAATCTAATACATAACATAAATGTTTACTGTATCGAAAACGAAAAATCCTATTGATCTCAATTTGGGAAGGTTGCATTTTAGGTTACTATCCTTAGTTCTAGTTGCACTCCTTTTTAATTATTATGCAAACAATTATTTTTTGAAATCCTCGTGACGTGCAGCGGCTTTAATTCGGAACCAGACACTTCACTCCCCGTACAATTTCATCCCTCCCCAAAAAAAGAACATTCATCCCCGCGACTATTCCATCATCCCCGAGACCTTTCATCCCCGCGCCGATTCATCCCTTCATCCTGAGACACGTCATCCCCGTACACTTTCATCCCCCTACACTTTCATCCCGTTATAAATATACGCTCGAATGGATTGTTGCATGTACAGACTGCTAATTTAATGCAGTGGGACTATAGCAAAGAGTGATGTGGCGGGGTGTTGATGGTTGTGCTGGGTTCTTGATTGTCCTGTACTGCATGCGTCTGGAGATTTTAATGGCTACTGAAGTGGATGTGTTTCATGTTTTGTTTAAAATTATTGAAGCGGTGGTGCAATGACTTGTGTGCTCGGCCTCTGTGTGTGCGTGTGTGTTTACAGTACACAGATAAAGCTGTATACAACCTCTGTGGTTGTGTGCTATTGACAGCTAGGGGGATATGTTGTTATTGAGAGAGCCGGCGCGGACCGACGAAGAGGAGTTGTTTTGTGTATTTTTTGCCTTTGTCCAGAATTTCCCATGCATTCAAAGAATAATGAAAATACGAATATTATATCCAAGCCTACTATTTAAAAAAAAATGTTCCATCATAAGTACCTGTGACGTACTCGCTTGGATTTTTTTTTTTTTTTAAGTTTTTTGTATTTTTCAGATTTTTTTTAAAAAAGATATGCCACCTCTTCTTTTTGTTGCATTTTGTTTTTTGTGCGTTCTTAGTTTTTTGTGTTGTTTTAATTTTGTTACTTTATTAGTGGGATCACAGTATTACCATCAAAGTTCCTGTTTGGTTATAGTGGATAACCATCAAGTTCCGATTGATGGTTATATCGGTGCTTTCTTTATTTCATAATATTTAGATCCTATCATTGGTCTATGCCGTAGGCGTATAAGAAATAATTATATACTGAACACACAAAAAGAAACTAGTATATGTTTTTGTATTCAGGATTATATATGGATGTCTGCATAAATAAAATAATTTATAAATATACATTTTTAATATTAATTTATAAATCGGAATTAAATTTATGAATTGTAAAGATTTTAATCAGTCATAGATATTAAGATAATAAGTAAACTGAACACAAAAAGAAACTTTTTATAATTTTTTCTTTTGTGTCAGTAATTTTTGATATGGTATTTATTGTTCCAGCTGATCATATCACATATTCCTCTGTCATATTTCTTCAGATTCCTTCCATCTTCTTCATCATATTTACTTCTAAACGGAAAAAGTTAATAGGTCTACATCTAACACTTTCATCCCCGAGACCACTTCCATCCCCCTGTAATATACGTTTGAATGGAGTCCGTTGCTTGTACGACACTGTTACTAATTGCATGCACTGGGCTATACAAAGTGATCATGTGGCGGGTGTTGATTTTGTGCTGTGTTATTGATTGTCATGTACTGCATGTGTCAGGGAAGTCATGGGCTTGTGAAGCGGATGGTGTTGCATGTTATGTTACTGAATCGTGGCAATGGAATTGTGTTTTTCGGTCTCTGTGTGTGCGTGTGTGTTTACCAGTACACAGTATAAGCCTGTATAAAACCTCGTGGTATAGGTGTTGCGATGCGGGAAGTTTTATTGTGAGAGAGCGGTGTTTCTATTTTTTGCCTTTTTGTCCGATTTTCCATGCATCAAAGATTAATGAAAATACGAATATGATATATACCAATAGCATACTATTATTAAACAAACGATTGGTCCATCATAATTACCTTGTTATGTTCTCGAATTTTGATTTTTTTGGTTCATTTTCCATTAACCCAGGGTTTAAGAAGTTTCCCTTATTATTACAGTAAATTGTAGGCGTTTGTCCATAATTTCCGTTAGTCGTACTAATATAATGAGACACCATTTTTATTTTCCCCATTGAATTATTCTCTGAAAACAAAAGTTAAATATAACTTAGGTCATTGTTTCAGCCTCAACAATCGGAATAAAATTAAGAAGGAGAAACTATTAAATTATTTTTGTAATGAAATTTAAACTACTTAGTTCTCCAGGTAGACAAGGATTATATATTATTAATCTTTCCCTGGAGATGTCAAGCGCACGATAGTGTTGAAAAAACCCATGTGCGCTTGGCCGGATTCCCGAACCGCGCCCTTCGATTACATGCCGGACGACGCTCTAACCGAACTGCGCTATCACTGGGTCGGTAATCCGGCCAAGCGCACATGGGTTTTTTTTCAACACTATCGTGTCGCTGGCCATCTCCAGGGAAGCTTAAACTATATAACATATTTTTTGTAATGTTGTTAAGAGCACAATTGTGAAAATCCCCTCTTCTTTTTTTTCCATTTTTCTCCACATTGTTGGCCGCAAAATCAGTTTTTAATTTTTTCCATGACAAATACATAAAAAAAAAACCAGAAAAGAGCAAAACTTTGTTTCAAAAGTCAGAATTAGATATTTTAAAAAGATGTGGCACATATCTTCTTTTTTCTTTTTTAATTCTGTTGTTTTTGCTTTGTTGTTTTTTGTGTGTTTGTTTTTTATTTTTTGTTACTTTTCTTAGTTGGATATAGTATAGCCACAAGTCCGGTTTAATAGTATAACCATCAAAGGTCCGATTTGATGGTTAAACGGTGCCTCTGTATATGAATATGGTCGATTTTTCAATGAAACGGTGCATTTTGGAGTTAAAGCACTCCCCAGAAAAAATTCCAAATTGTATGTTTTTTTATGTTAAATAACATAAAAAAAATAAAAAAAATAAAAAAAATAAATATATTGCCACACAACTTCTTACGTTTCTGACATTATGCACACAAACATTTTGTACAGCAAAGAATAGGGTTTATTAACGTTATCAAATTTTACATCACAAATATGCCACTGATAACGTTATCAACGAGGTTTGATAGGGCACATTTTTATTTGTACGGAAAGTTAAAGTTGAGTAGGTAAGTAGCAACTATATATTCCCAAATGCAACTCAACAGCTCCTATCAAATTGACCATTTTGTTCCAATAAAGCATTGTTGAAAAAGACTTATTAACCTCAGACACCAAATTTCTGGAAATGCAAACCCCTTTGGATCTAAGCCGAGGCCGAGCACAAAATACTGAACACAAAAATAACTTAATATAAAGTTTGTTTTTGTGTTCAGAGTGATATATATGTCTGCATAAATAATTTATGAAATATAAATTTCTGAATGAATGAATTTATTAATTGTAATGAATGTATAAATTGAAAATATAAAAATTTTAATCATTTTTTAATGGGTATTAAGAGTATAAGGACTAATACAAAAAGAAACTTGGATAAACTTTCTTTTTGTTTCAGTTATTTTGATATGGTATGTATTGTCAAGCTGATACAGATTCTTCTGTCATATTTCTTTAGATTCTTCCATCATATTTACTTCTAAACTGAAAAAATTTACGCAATGACAATGCGATTATTCCGCTTCATTGTACATCGTATGAGTGTCATATAGAGTGGCACCGAATTGGCATTCCAACATTTTTCTCAGCGACTACTGAAAGACTACGGTATCAAAAATATGATAATAAAGAAATATAAATAAGAATCAATATAAATACCAGTGTAGTCATTGCAAAATTTGACTTAAACCATGTAAATATTTGTACTGATCTTGGTGAGAATGCCAATTTATTATTGTTATGTGTGCTGGTAAGGTTATTTTGTCTTCACTAAATTGTAAGGTTGTAATTAATTTGGCATCAGTTTACTTAATTGGTAAAAGAATTACGATGTAAAAGCAATTGTAAGTTTCATATAGTGTAACTGTAATCTGATCTGTAATTGGTTGGTTGATTTTCCTGCATTTTATCATATTTATTGCATTTTTCTTCCTTTTTGTCTCGTTTTATCATTTGTGTGTCCTCTGCAAGACCGCGATGTATGTTTTTGGTGTTAAATTGTTTTATTTTTATTAATCTTTAATTTGGTTTTTATCTTTATTGATAATGTAATTGTAATCGTTGTATAATGATTTGCTTAATAATTTTGTCAAGAAAACTAGTAATAGGTTTTTTAGTAACAAACTTCATTGTAGTTCTTGTTTCTTTTGAAGAGACACAATTTCAAGATAAATGTATTAATGAAGTTGATATAGTGGCATTTTTGTAATCTGTTTGTAAATTTTTTGATGTTTTACTTTTTGTTTACTTGGTTAATAAACAAAAAGGAAAATTTTGTTTATGTGTTTATCAATTAGTGGGAATTTTGTAAAGACTAATAATTGTATAAAAGAAATACAAATGTAATAGAAAATTGTATGCTTATAGTGTAACTGCAAGTGATCTGTAATTTAGTTAACTTTCCTGAATTTTTATTCATTTTACCTGCATTTGTGATGATATTTTATTTTGTTTTTACCAACTTGAAAATGGCTAATTTTGTTTAGCTCAGTTTTTACTTTTTTAAATCAAATGTGTTTTGTAGATAGACTCAATTTCCAAGAAATTTGTTGAGTTATACAGTTGTACTGTAATCTTTATTCTTAATTTTGGTATGTACTTAATTGTTGTGTTTTATATTTAAGATCTGATAATAAATGCAAATTTGATTTTAACTCTTTAATGCTGGTAATATTTCAATGTATCATTTGAAAGTTGCATTAGGCGCCTATCAATTGAGTGTTTAAATTAATCTTGGTGGCTTCCCTTTTTGTCCTTTTATTTATTTTTTGGGTAGGAGTGGGCTTTTTTTTTTATAAATGAAGATGTTTTTTGTTTTTGTATTTTTTTGCAACAGTTTTTTTTTGCATTCCCTTTACTCTATCTCAACATGAAATGACAAAATTTTTGCCTGGAGTCTAAGAAAAAAGTGCTCCCGTGCCCAAAATCCAAATGGCCCGCCCGTTTTCCCTGAAAATCACATTTTCGGCAATAACTTTGTCATTTGTGTTGGTACTCTTTGTGTGGTTTTGTGTCTAACCCATGTTTTTGGGGGTCAACGATTTCATTTTATGAAGTTAAAATTACTGGTAAATAATGCACTTATTGAATTAAGGCACATTTTTTGATAAATTTTTTTCCATATATAATGGGGCGAGCTGTATTCAACGATTACCTCGATAACGCGTTAAATTTCCTCCCCAAGAACAATAGGCCTGTCCTTAAAAAATTATCTATTTCAAGGAATGTTAATGATGTGTGAGAGATTATTAAACCTGTATGATTTTTTATAGAACCCCTAATTTTGCATATTTTCATTTTTCCCAAGAATTGTAAACAGGCTGGCTACCCAAAAGACTGACCCACACGCACATGCAACAACAAGAAACGAGAATAACCCGTGTCAATGAAAATTCTAGGGACTTCCTTGGGGTACTTCTCTGGTGACTGCAAGAGATTATCTAGTGCTTTTAACACCTTAAATTTTGCGTGGTCTTTTCTTGTAATGAAAATATAAGGCGACTTTTGTTAAAGTCGGGAGAAAAGTGATGGTAGAAACCTATCTTTTCCCCACTGTTACATAGGATAAATTTGATCAAACCTGGACACAGAGTGTTTGATTGCTTAAAATTTCTTGGTCAAATCCCTGAGGATGGAGACACTCTTGAGGACATTATAATTTGAAAAAAAAAAAAATCGGAACTTTAACATTTTCTGGACCGGCGTTCCCGCAGTCCCATGGATGTTTGTAGGCCTGCACGGAACACTACCACACAATACCAGTAATCCATAATGACACAAAAAATATACAGAACTTCTTTCATCACTGCACTGGCTAGACATATTTAAGGTGTCCAGATAAGCATATAATACTGGCCCAACCTAACCTTGAAATGAACCTTTGACCTTCACATCTGTACCCACATAGGTTATAGGCCACTAACCTGGGCTGCCACAATGAAAAAAATCTTAGATGGGTTACTTTTCTTGTATGGCATCTAAAAACTACTTTAAAATATTTCTTAAAAATAAAACTGGAAAAACATTCAACAGACTTACACAAGATGCCAATAGGCTTATAGAACTACAGCAAACGCTCTTTTCAGAGCCACCCGATTTTCCAAACTTTCATAGTTTATTCCACACTAGTGATATAATTTCACTACCTTTTCTAAGCTCCTCTATTTTTGGCCATAATACACTCAAAAGAGACTTCTACAAAAAAAAAAACACGACGTCTGTCAGCTGTTTCTTTTCACCTACATAACCCTCACATAGGCCTATATTCAAAAATCTACATGGTTTCTAATTTTTCTTCAACACCTCATTAACATTCCTTTGAAATAAGATTGGTGTTTAAGGACTGCCCTTTTCTTGGGAAAATTTTAAAGACACATCAGTGTTTGATCAATCAGATAACAAAAAAATCATCAAAATCGATTTTTTGCATTTCGGAACTCCTGGAATAGTAAATTGTTGATTCTAACATACCCCGCCAAGTTATACACCAACGCAGCTAAATAAGACAATCGGTTATTTTGTCCTCATGGGGTCGAACGGACACTTTCCTACAACACGAATTGAATGGAGATCGTAATCTTTGACACGCCAGTTTTTCTTCCCTTTCCTGTTAATTCTTCATTTGGGAAAAATTAACTTAGTGAATTCTACAACTTATCCTTCACTTTAAACTATTCCTGCAATTTTCAAATATTTTTCACTCTGACGGATAAATTCTCTTATATGTGGGGGGTTGGTGTGGCACGGGCGACCCCGCTGTTTGTCTTTAACTGCGCCTCTATGTAATCGTTGAATACAAGCTTGCCCCCAGGGGCGGCGCCAGGGGTGTTGGGCAATGGGGGCGGCCGTCCACCCTGAGAGTTTCAAAATTTAGGAAAAACAGGGGTTTAAGCAATAAACTGTAAAAAATTAGTTGTTTACCTCTAGAGGTAATTGTGCAATGTTTCCCCTCCTATGATTTTTGCCCCTCCTATGATTTTACCCTGGCCCGCCCCCTTCTCACCCCCTATCATCCAGAGTCTCGCTCCCATCATCGTGATCTCAGTTTTGTCAAACGCAGGGACAGTCTACAAGGTCGGAAAGTATCCAAAAAAGAGATGATCGAGAACCTTATTGTACTTGTTGGGGATGATTGTCAAGCAGAGAGAAAGCACTGGTATTCCAGTGAGAAAGAAATACTGAAACATGAGGTGGCCAAGAAGCAGAGACTGGAATGTCTCACTCTCAAGAACATAATGTTCCCAACCTAACCACCACTTGCTCTTCTTTGGGAAGAGTTTATGTTTAGCACCAAAAGATGTATACATTGGGTTCTTACCTGAATGACAATTGGGATGGAACTTTCCCGAGTGGAGCCACCTGATGCGTGCTGGTTCCGGAAATGGAATCTGGCAGCGACCCACATGGACGATGAACATTCAGACAGTACACTATTAGACAACAGATTGTGCCAGTTGGCCGGGTCAGGAACCTGGAAACTTCTCCATTAAAAAGCCACATTTTGTCTTAAAACAATGCCCAAAAATTGAGGACAATCTTTGCAAAAGTTGCCTAATTAAGGTAAAATAAGCAAGAAAAAAATGTTGTTAAAAAAACAGGTTGCTTGTACTCCTACAACCTGATGCTTTTAGCTATTTTTAGATGCATTAACTATTGCTTGAACCCCAAAAACATGGGTTAGAGACCACAAACAAGTAAGAAACACCACAAAAGTACAAAGTTATTTTCTGAAATGTGATTTTTTGGGGGGAAAGGGCGGCCATTTTTTGGATTTTGCCCGGCGCACTTTTTTTTCTTAGCCCCAGGCTAAAACTGTTTTGTCATTTCTGTTGAGATAGGTAATGGAATACAAAAAAACTGTTGCAAAAGGGAAAATGAATGACAAAAAATGATTTTTCACCCCTGTATAGCCCACTCCTATTTTTTGGTTAAATTGTTTTTGTTTTTATGTTATTCTTTAAATTTGGCTTTTACCTTATTTAATAACGTATTTGTAATCTTTGTATGATTGTTTGCATTATATCTTGTCAAGAAAATTGTTGTATATGTATTTTACAAACTTAATTTTATTTCTTGGCTTCTTTTCAAGAATTGGGTAAAATTGATAGATGCAATTATAATCTGTTGTTTGAACTTTTGTTAACAAAAAGTAAAACTTTTGTTTATTTCTTATTATTTTTTTATAAATTTTAGTTTTTGCAAAGACCTCGTTTAAGAAATTGGTACATGGGTTTTATATTAGTGCGCTGTAGTGATTGCAATTTCTGTATGTAACTTCAACCATGTATTTGTATTTGTTCTTGGGTTGGAAATTCATTTGTTTCTAATGTAGGCTGTACCTTCATTCATTGATTTGTATAAGAATTGTATGTCCCTATAGTTGTAACTGCAAAGTGATCTGTAATTTTGGTTTAACTTGCTGCATTTTTAGCAAATTTTAACTTGCATTTTGTTGATGTATTTCGTATTAATTTTGTTTTCCAACTTTGAATTGGCTAATTTTGTTTACTTCTTTAATTGTGACTTTTTTAATAAATTTGTTTGTAAAAGACTAAATTTGAGAAATTTTTATGAGTTTTTTATACGGCACTGTAATCTTTTTTCTTAATGTTGGTATGTAAGCTTAGTTGTGTTTATATTTAGATCTTGGTAGAAATGCAAATTGATGTTTTAACTTTTTTATGCTGGTAATATTTTTCAATGTATCATTTGAAAGGGTTGTTTAGGCCTCTAGATTGATGTTTAAAGTAATTTGGTCTTCCCTTTTTTCTTTAATTTATTTGTTAAATTGTTTTTTGTTTTTTAATTGTTCTTCTTTAATTTGGTTTTAACTTTATTTAATATGTAATTTGTTATCTTTTGTATGATATTTGCATTATATTTTTGTCCCAAAAATTATGTAACTTGGATTTTATTTCTTGCTTCTTTTCATAAATTATGTATGAATTGGATATGTGCATTGTAATCTGTTTGAAATTTTAATGTTTTACCTTTTGTTTACGTTGTTAAAAAGAAAATGTGTTTATTTTTTTAGTTATTTTTTTTATAAATTAGTTTTTTGTAAGACTAGTTTGAAATTGTTATGGGTTTTTAATATAGTGCAAGCTGTAAGATTGCATTCCTGTATGCAACTTAAACCATGTATTTGTATTTATTCTTGGTGGGAAATTCAATTTGTTTTTTACTATATGCGGGACCTGAATTCATTGATTTATAAATCAACTTGTAGCATTTGATTTGGTCCTATGATTTAAGTTTCACTAATGTTTAAAAAGAATACAATGTTTATAAGAAATGTATGTTTTATAGGGTAACTGCAAAGTGATCTGTAATTTGGTTAACTTTCTGCGCTTTTATCAAATTTTACTTGCAAATTGTTGATGTAGTTACCTTTTTATATGGTTACCAAACGTGTTTCTTTTATTTTACTTTTTTTTTACACTCCCTTTGTGTTTCGTAAAACTAAATTTGAGACAATTTTACAATTTTATACAGTGCACTATTATCTTCATCTAAGGCACTATTAGTGATTTGCTAATGAGAACACTTAAAATTCATCAAAAATCATATTTTTTGCATCTTTGAAATAAGTATGATATTCCTAACATACCCTACAATTGATTATTTCCATCAACTCGGCCCCAAACCTCCTCGGGCCACAGTCAACTCGCCACAACCAACTCGGCCCCATACAACTCGGCCACAACCCCCTTAACCAACTCGGCCCCAAATCCTTGACCAACTACACGGACCCCAAAACCAACTCGGACCCACACCAACTGCGGGCCCCATACCAATATGCGCAGAATGAAGGTCTGCCTTCTGATTTGTTTTTTCCATTCATACATTTGTTTTTTTTCCTCCGTCGGTTTTTTTTTTTTGGTGTCCAAAAAGCTGTGCTCCATTTGGAAATTCCTTTTTTATGTGCATTTTTAATGACTTTTTTTGTCAGTGGCTTCCCCCCCACCCCATTTTTCCCCCTTTTTAACCATTTTTTTAAGTTTTCCAAATCTCCTTGAAAACTTCAAATACAATGCGGTAAAATGTCATCTTTACAACTATGCGAGCGGGATAGTGGAGACTAACTCCTAAACATTTGAATGGGGGATCAATAACAAGAAAAACCAACTCGCCTCAAAAAGTTCCACCATATACCGCCATTGAACTTTAATGGATATTCAAAGCACAGAAATCCACGTTTATCCTAAACTTCCTTGTAAACATTAACGATAAGCGGACCAGACTCGGTGCGTCTTCATTAGCGCGTTACCCTGAAAGGGTTTGAATGATTTTACCCCGGATTTCATCGATTAGTGCACATCCGAGAACTCCTAGCTAGTTTTTTTTATTATCTCCATCCTAGAACCGGATGTGCGATCGTTATAATATTGAGCCAACTTCTTCTTGGGGGGTAATACAATTACAATTGCCATTGGTAGTGAGTGTTTTAATGAATCTAAAGAAATGTGTTATGGTTATAACACATATACGAGTAGCCTATACCAACTGTCCGAATGGGGGAAAATAGTGAATAACTTCAAATCACAAATCATAAAACCCCTGCCGTATTTCACAGTAGACGTATAATAAACATTTGAAACTTTGCATTTGGAACAATACTGTTAAGCAGTGTAATCATGATATGACGTTATTTTTTATTGGTATATTGATGTTTATTGCACAAATACAGCTCCCGGAAATAGTACATTTTTTGATAATGATGAACATGAACATTCTCTAAAGGTGAACTATAAAACGACCTTAAAAAATTCTTAACCAACCAAACGTCAATGCAACCACATTATCAATCGCTTTATGGGCTTTTTATGGTTTGTTAATCAATGAATTTTTTGGAGAAATAGGTGTCAAATAGATAAGGCCCATTTTCATGATTAGGCCCACTTTTTTTTGAAATTTTGTCTTTTCCTTCCCTAGCATGTTCAAATTATGGGATCAGAGTGCATGTATCATTATTGTGGTTTTTCATTGCCGCCCTATGGGCCTCTACCTCCGCATCGCTTAACTCCACTTGCTCCGGTCACAAGTTTAGGTGTTGTGTATCATAACATGGCCTAAAAATGACCATTTCTTGGTGTCAACTGGAAATTCAGGTCATTTTGTGTCAAGCTGCCATCTTCAACCCCACATTTTTCCCTATTCCTCAGCTTTATTTTTGTTGGAGAATCAGTCCCACTTTGTATTAAGATCAAAAATTAAAAG
>JAMKCH010010604.1:0-29744 GCA_023653785.1 Ophioderma brevispina
ATAAGAATCCAAAATGTCAATGTGTAATGGTAGGCTTCCTATCTGAACCCTGCCCTGAAAAAGTGATTTTCTAGATTTAAAGGTCAATGACCTTTGACACCTGATAACTTCAAAATTTGTCTATGTATTTCTATGAAATTTCCATGATATTGCCCAATTTGGAACATATTTTTGTGACATACCATTGAACTCCCAAGCGCATAGTATCATTCTGAGTATAAACACAATCTTCAAAATTCAAATTTTTGCCCAAAAATGAGTACACAAAAAATTGACAAAAAATGACCTTTTTGCCCAAAATTTGAAAATCATTCCGTATAACCCCTGAAATTGATTTCACATGATAGAAAAGTTATTTTCTTTAATATGACACATTCTACAAGAAGATGCATATTTGTAACCGGTAGGCCTCCTAATCTGAACCCGGACCTGAAAAAAGGCGGTTTTCTTGGATTAAAGGTCCTTGACCTTTGACAACATACTTTAGAATGTGCTTTGTATTCCTATGAAATTTTTTCTGCCTTTATGGCAGTTATTTGGGGGCAGTTTTTGGGGAAATACCTGTTAACTCCTCAAGTCAAGATCAAATTATCATGATTAGTATACATAATCTTTCAAATTCAAATTTTGCCCAAAAATGAGCAAAAAAATGACACAAAATGCCCTTTTTTGCCCAAAATTTGAAAATATTTTGCTAATCCCCTTAAATGGATTTTCACATGCTAGAAAATGTCTTCTCTTTAATATGAAACAATATTCGACAAGAATGATGCCTATATGTACATGGTAGGCCTCCTATCTGATCCTGACCTGAAAAAAAAACCGGTTTTTTTGTAGATTTAAGGTCATCTGACCCTTTGCCACAGACTAATTTAGAAGCTTGTGTATTCCTATGAAATTTTTATGCATTATGGACAGTACATATGGGGGCGTTTGGGAAAGTACTATTTAACTCCCCAAAGAGCAATTAATTCATGAGTATACATAATCTTCAAAATTCCAATTTAGAAAATAATAAAAAACCTTAAAAAAGACAAAAAATGCTCTTTTTTGCCCAAAATTTGAAAATCATTTTGCATAATCCCCTTGAAATTGATTTCACCTGATTAGAAAAATTATTTTCTTTAATATGACACCTATTCGACAAGAATGATTGCATAGTGAAATGGTAGGCCTCCTAATCTGAACCCGGACCTGAAAAAGGCGGTTTTCTTGGAATTTACAAGTCATTGACCTTTGCCACATAATAACTTTAGAAATGTGTTTGTGTATTCCTATGAATTTTTTGTGCTATATGGACAGTATGTGGGGGCAGTTTTGGGAAATAACAAGTTTACTCCCCAATGAAAATTATCATGATGGTACAAACGTAATCTTTAAAATGCAAATTTTTGCCCAAAAAAGAGCAAAAAAATGACCAAAAATGCCATTTTTTCCCCAGTTTGAAATCCTATTTGCATTAGTTTCCGCAAATTTGGTTTCGCATATAGAAAATGTATTCTCTTTAATTGGGGGGGGGGGGGATCCAATTTGACAATTAATGATTTTAGTCTAGTTCAAGATGAATATATTTTGTTTCATCATTTGACCTCAGATGACCTCTGGATGACCTCTAATTACCCCTAGTTGACCCCCCCCCCCACACAGGTTACAATTCACAACCATCATTTTCAGATGCAGCTTGACATGAGCTTTACATTGATATATGTTGTGATGAGTATTACTCCGGTAGGGGTACCCCGACTATGGCAAGCGTAATGCTCAAATATAGAAAAAAACTAAGTTTATCCTGAATATATAAACTTAGGTTTGTTGAGAAAAACAGAGTTTTTCAAGTGATAAAACATAACTAAAGTGTTTTTTGAGAAAAAATAAGATTTTAGGTTGAAAACTTAGGTTTTCAAGTGAATAAACTTAGTTTTTCTAATTTTGTGAGCATTCGGCGCTTCGTGTTTGAAAAACTTGAGTTTATAACTGATTAACTTAGTTTATCAAGTGCAAAAACTTAGTTTATCAGGAAAAACATCGTTTTCTGTGATTCAAACTTGTTTTTGCACAACGCGCACTGCATAAAATATTTGAATCAACTAAGTTTTTCAAGTGATATATAACACGTAGTTTTGACCTGCTGAAAAACTAGGTTTATCGCTGAAAAAACTCTGTTTTTTGCACGCGCAATGCATAAAATTTTGATAAACTAAGTTTTTCAAGTGATAATTACCTATAAACGTAGTTTTTCACCTGGAAAAACTATGTTTATCGCTGATAAACTAGTTTTGCCACGCGCAATGACTAAAATATTTGCATAAACTAAGTTATCTCAGAAAAACAGTGTGGTTGGTGTTGAGTTTATCAATGATAAACAAGTTTTTTCACCAATGCTCAAGATATTTATAAACTTATTTTATCAGCTGGCTATTTAAACTTAGTGATCAAGTGAAAAACTAGTTTATCTCGCCCAATGCTCAAAATTTGATAAACTTAGTTTATCAAGAGAAAAACTAGTTTATCTTGCTCATATGATCAAAATTTTGATAAATTAACTTAGTTTTACAAGTGAAAAACTGAGTTTATCTCGCTCAATGCCGCAAAATATTTGATTAAACTTTAGTTTATCAGCTGATTAAAACTTAGTTTATCACATGCTAAACTTAGTAGCTTGCCTACCCCCTACCCGCATCCAGAATACAAATATTTGATACACTTAGTTATAAGCTGATAAATTTAAACTTAGTTATTCAAGCGAATCAAGAGAAAAACTTAGTTTACTTGCTCAATGCTCAAAATATTTGATAAACTAGTTTATCAGTCGAAAAACTGGTTTCTCGTCAAGCATCACAATATTTGGATATAAACTTAGTTTATCAGCTGATAAAATTAGTTTATCACTGATAAACTTAGTTTTTCTCGCACAATACTCAAGATATTTGATAAACTTAGTTTATCAGCTGATAAACTTAGTTTATCAAGAGAATCAAGAGAAAAACTTGGTTTATCTGCTAATGCTCAAAATATTTGATAAACTTAGTTTAAGCTGAACTAACTTAGTTTATCAATGATAAACTTAGTTTTTCTGCACAATGGCTCAAGATATTTGAACCAATAGTTTATCAGCTGATAAACTTAGTTTATCAGGCGGATAAAACTAGTTATCAAGAGGAAAAAACTTAGTTTATCTCGCCCAATGCTCCAAAATGTAGATAAACTTTGTTTATCAGCTGATAAACTAGTTTATCAAGTGAAAAACTAGTTTATCTAGGATGTCAAAATATGTGATAAAACTGAGTTTATCAGCTGTGCCTGAGCAGAAAAAACCAGGACCTGGAAAAGGTAGAGGAATAGTAACGGACAGGCACGGCCAAAACGAAAACAAACAAAGAGAATAGAGAACACCAGAGCGGGAAGACAAAAGAATCAAAATAAAAGTAGGGGATAGAGAGACACGCCGCAGGGACCAGAGTAAAAAGGACCAGAAGGAAGGAAAGCAAAGAGGACAGAAAACATATAAGGGGCTCAAACGGAATAGGATGATAGGGCAAAAAGAAGGAGATAGAGGGATAAGGTAACTCAACAACCAACGCGGGAACCTTATTGAGTATGAGGGGAACGGGCAGCAGGAAAATGGCTGACCGAGAGCCCGGCAGGAGGAGAAACCTCAGCACCGAGAGGTCAAGAAAGAAAGGTTTACAGGTGTCATAATTATTACACTGTTGCCTGCAAGTGAATGCATGTTTTTAATCTGAAATCCATATGCTGATCTGACATCTTCATTCCCCTGCCTTGACTGTGTTTCCTGTAACCTTTAAGTTGTGTGCTGACTGATCACTTGCTGCTAAACTGGCTTTGTGTGATCTCCTGTGCAGCCCACGCCACCCTGCCCTGTGATGACACTGGGGTGGAGGAGGGTGAAAGGATAACGAGGAAACCAAGAGGATACAAAGGCCAAGGCCGGAAGGTAAGGAGAAAACCTGAGCAACGATGGGACTGTAATGTTAGGCAACTCGAGAAAGGAAAAAGACCCTGATGAATCGATGCTTAAAATGATCTCCATGTGCTAGATCTCTGATATGACCCCCTTGTACCCTGTTGGCCTCTGCCACCCTGAAGCTGACTTGTGATCATCCGTCTGAGGAGAAAGATGGCCCTTGCCACCCAGGATCTCTGCCCTCCCACTGCGTTCGCCTGCCCTGTGCCTGCCCCCCTACCCTTCTCTTGCCCTCTTGAATCCCTGATCTGATAAACTTAGTTTATCAGAAACACTAGTTATCTGTGATCAAACATAATTTTTGCACGCGCAATGCTCAACATATTTATAAACTATGTTTTCAAGTGATGAACTAAGTTTATCAGAAACTTTGCTTTCTGACTGAAAAACTATGTTTTTCGCAGATAAAAAAGTTTTCAATTTAATAAGCAGAGATTACAGAAAAAACTAAGTTTTTCACTTGATATATTACTTAGTTATCTAGGAAAAACAAAGTTTTTCACTTGAAAAACTCAGTTTTTCTCAGAAAAACTATTTTATCAGTTGGATAACTCAGTTTTCTTAGAGTTTGAGCATTGCGCTTGGCCATACCCACACGTTTTGGCAATTTCCACTTACTAAAGGGAGTGTTCATTATTTTCGCCAGGGGGTTGATGGAGGATTCCGTCTTTTTTACGCTTGTTTTTTCTCAAGTCCCCCCTATTCAGTGGCTCAAATTTAGGTCCCCCCCTGACTAGTAGAAAAAAAAAAATTCATGCCCCCCCTCGAATAGTTTCAATATACATTCTAATTGGTTAATACCCAGACCTCAGCTTTTGAAGGAAGAGAGAGTGAGTGCTTCCCTTCATCCTCATTCACCTTGTGGTTGTCCACTGTTGGACGAAAGCACCTCAACATGTTTCCTGTTTGGATTCGGCCTATCCCCTTCCACGCTGGCCTAGTTCGGGTTCGGAAGGGACCATGCTACCTAGAGTGATTAGTGCAGGTAAAAGGGACCGGGATGGTTTTCCCTACTCTTTTCGATGAGGTGGTGTGCAACTTTTTACGTGTTAAGGAATGACTCCCCTGATCCACGGGACCAACAGCTTTAAATGACTCTCGAACCATGAGGCGCCGGCACCCATTGCATACACTGCACATTTTACGCAATGGTGGGGAGCGAGGAGAAATTCCATAATCACAATGCTGTGCAATTATGCAATTTCGGACCTTATAGGAAGCTATTTGAGTTGACAAGAAAACCAGACTTTGCGGGGCTCGAACCAGGGCCGCTCGATAGATCTTATACTCTGCCGATGGTTCAGTGCCTTCTGCTTTAGACCACTCGGCCAACATCGCCAGTGCTTCCCTTAGCTCTCCATAAGTGCATTGAAGGAGAATATTTTTTTTTTTTTTATCTTGGAAGATAATTTCTAATGCACATGGCAGTGGTAGATGTCTTATTGCTCCCTGATTAATCAGAGCTTTTTGGAGAGAATAACCTCTTTTTTTAAAAGAAATATCAACAATAAAATATTCTTTGATGCCTCTTTTACTAGATTCTTTACTGTCAAGAAATGTAGACATCAATGATAATGTGGGCGTATAGTGTTAAGAGGTCCTTCATCTGCATTTTTAGTCAAAATGAACCGACACGTACCAACACTCGTCACTGTTACGAATTGGTAACAAAAAGTCTGCATGTTTTTGTCCGGAGGCTCTATGTAGTTGGATGTGGTGCCTAGCCTAGACAAGATGTTAAAGTGGTGCCGGAGCGCGTAGCATGAGTAATAATGGGTGGGGTACAGGGTACCGTTTTTGGGGGTTCCTGCGGGGTTACAGGGGCTGAGCTCTGGACGCTCTGGGGTTTAACAATGTTTGAGTGCCTTAAGAGAGCTCTCAGTTGTTATCTCAATATTTTGAAGGAGATGAATATTTTTAACAATATATTGCTTTACTTGGCCAAAAACGTTCTCTTTTAGTTGAGAGCACTGTCAGAGCACTGCCGACGTATCAGGTCTTACCAATTGTGAATCACGTAAACATATAGGTGGTTGTTGGCTCAAGGAATATTGTGACTGCCGTTCTCAAGTACACATGAAAGATCAATAAAAGCAATGGAAAGTTGGTAGTATAAAGATGGTAAGATGTTAACATTTGTGCCCCACTACCGCGTAGCACGAGCAATTAATGGTGGGTACGGATTCCCACTTTTGGGCCTGTGGTGGTCCAGGGGCTGGGCCCCGGAAGCTCTTGGGTTTTAGTATATTTGAGTGCCTTCAGAGACCTTGTATCTCAGTTTATATGCATTATCTTGAAGGAGATGAACTATTTATGAACTTTAATTTTCTTTACTTATATTAGGCCAAATGATCGATTTTTCAGTGACATGAGCACTGTGGAGCACTGTCACTGTACAGTGTCTTTGACGTTGGAGTCCCGTTAACATATAGGTGGTGGGTGGTCAAGGAAATATTGTGACATTCCTTTCTCAAGTAATTAAAGATCAATATACAACAAGCACTTGGAAAAGTTGGTAATAAGGGGAATGGCTAATTTAAAGGAGGATGCCCGATTTAAGATTGAAGTTTTCATTTTAATAGATTGGCTTTCACCCCAAACTCCACCTGTAAAGTTCCGGGCGATATTTCAATCCGTTTTGATGTGAGAGATACAAAAAAGTGATTTTGATTTTGGTAGTCCTATAGAAGTTATTACCGTTGTAAAATTAATATCGGTTCGACAAAAATGGGGGCAATTTTCACTCATAACTTCCAAACCAAAACATCCTTTTTTAAAAGCCCTACGATTTCCAGGGTTAAATGAGGGAAAATAGTAGCTTTATTCTGATACCAAGATTTGGACCACTTACGGTTAAAAATCGGAGTTCTGGGGACGAGGCTATTAGCGATCGGGCCCAGGACCTTTAATGCTAGCATGATGATGATCATAATACACAATTTTTCTTATTATATCAGCTCTATGAATTTTGGGTGTAAGTATTTGTAAATCTGCAAACGAGGATTATTCTCAGATGGACTGCTTTTTACAGTTTTTGCCTATTATTGTGATAGCACAGCCCAAATCATTTATTTTATTAATTCTGTATCATATGCCACCTTTCATATCACCTTTTATATTTAATGCTTGCTTTTAATTTTGATCTCGGCCTAGGTGAGCATGGATCCCAGCATGATACAAATAAAGGGCCTAAAAGTATTGATAAAGGTTATGGGTTCGGTCCCATTCTGCAGCAAACGTGTTGCTGCCTTGAGTAAAGTCGCTTACAGCAATTACTCATGGGGTACCAGCATTATTCAATGCTGGGAAGGTAAACAGACTCGCTGTGGCGGGAGAGTGGCGAACCCCCCACAGCAAAAAAAATATGGAGGAGTTCTGGCCAAACGCTAAGGGAAAAGAGAGATGGGCACTCCGGCGCACGAGCTTGCTCGGAACGACACTTTACTTTTTTACTTAAATAAAAATTCCCAGTTGTGCTATGTAATATCAAAATTAGTTAATGTTTAGCATTATTTATACTGTGAAAGTTAATACACGTCATTCAAATTGGGGCAATATGGGCAGTCAAAAAAAATCACCACACTTTATGATTATGCAATGAAAGTTTTCTGTCATACATATGCATTTCATATGAAAAGCTACATGTCGTGTAACAAACAGTGGGGTATGTCAGGTCTTTGATGCATTAACATGTTGTAATGTAGTAAAAATAAAAAAAAATTGTATTGAAATTCATGTTTTACAATCATGGGTTGGTTCTTTTTGTCTCTGTATGTGAAAAAAATAAGGTTGATATTTGTAGACAATGCACATATTTAAAAATCATTACAGATCTAGCAACGTCCAGGAGATTATATTTTGAAATGAGTTAAAAGAAAGATTTTACCTACAAATTTAGCTGCCTTTATAGTCTATAGCTAGCCTCTTGCTAGCATCTTTACACCTAAACTCGTATACGTTTTTATTTTTATGAGATCAGTCTTATTCAAATGGTTGTGAAAACAAATTTGTATTTAGGGGAGAAAAAACACAATTTCATTGTCAAATCCTCACAGTTTCATTTTTTTATGATAGCCTTTTAACAAAAATTTCGTGTCCCCCCCGAGCATTTCACAAAAAAATTTAGTGTCCACCCATCAATGTTTAAAAAAAATTTCGTGTCCCACCCTGATTTCCTCCATCCCCCCCCCTGGCCGTTAAAAATGAACATTCCTAATAGGCCTACCCGCACCTCTTGCCAAGGTTTGCAAACACCCGTAAAAAAATACAGGATTCCCTAATCTGCTGGTTTTTGTGTTAAATATATGTAATTGGGGTCTTCTAGCAATAGATATAACAAACAAAAAACGTTTTCAAAATGTGTGATTTAAGAGCAAGGCTCATTGGAATTAACCATCTTTATTTCAAGTTGCCTATTTTTAATAAAATTTAAAAATGTTTTGCCCATAAGTTGCAGCCAAAATAACAAATTCCATTTTATTGCTGATTTGGGTTGTCTTATGACTCTTAACATGTGGAAAGAAAATTTCGTGCAAAACTTCCCTCGGAAAGTGGTTTCCTTAGACCCCCCCCCCCCCCCTAACTTACTCGCGCACCGTGGGACTTATAATACCTGAGCAAAGGAGTACGTAATATTATTACGTCGTACGTGCTATTTTTATTACATACGTACGGGAAAACTTTTTACGTAATAATATTACGTCCGTACGGATCATAATCGGACTTACGTAATATATTACGTAGTACGAGATAGTATTTATTTAGTACATACGTGAAACCTTTTGACTATGTAAGTGAACTTTTTACGTACGTACATGATATCTCAAACGGTACGTACGTAATATATTTATTTTTTTACCATGTCCCTTCTGGGGCTTAGTATCTCGAACTCCACACCCGAACACCACAGCTGTGATTAGGCTAAAAAAACGTCCACGTACAGAGGGAGTACAGTCAATGAATCCAATTTCCTACTGGTAGTGCCATCTGAAACAAAAATGGCGACTCGCCAGTGTATGTAAACGCGAGCCGTCTCCGCATTACTATTACCAATAACAGTCATTGGATATACCATGGGATCACAGTCACTAAAATGGTATCTTGAAACATTATTTAATAATCAACAAGTACGGAATGGAGAAAGAAGAAGAGACCAGAAAGAAGGAAGAAAAGGTAAATCAATTTCTGATCAAAATGCCCTAAGGCTAAATTCAATTTCACTAATCAAATCAATCAATAAACTCAGTCTTGCTCCAACTTCCCCACTCGGGAAGAGAAGTTCGGCATACCACGTACATTATACCTGGCTAGGAATCATTATATGTATGTACTATACTGGGGTTAAAAGATGTGGACTAGGCTGGGGCTAGTCCTGGGACCCCTATATGAGTACCTCGTGTCGCGAAAAGAAGAATTTTGTAACTTGTGCCACCACCTTATCATGAATTCGGCAGCCTCGGGCTCCAAAATGGAATAATAAACTATGCATTGTGCATGTTATGTGTTATTAGTCCGAGGTTGCTCTAAATAGACACTCCATATTGGGTTGTGGTGGTCTAGGTCAGAGCATAAGTATATTACGGTGGGTCCACTCACGCATTTTTATTAAAAACTGGCATTTACTCACCTTACTTACAAATCCAGGAAAGAATTTAGTATTCTGCCACAGGCTACGAAATTCGGCAACGTTAACGGAATTAACAGCATGTTAAAGGTGCCGAATTAAGTGGGTGGCAGAATACTAAATTCATCCCAAATGGAAACCAAATGCCCGGACCAAAGTCACTGTTCTTATTTATAACGGAGTGACGTTTATTGTCAGTGTAAGTTACGAGGATGTTTTGCGTCAATAAACTGCGCAAAATTAAAGAAAATGGAAGGCCTGAAGTATACTAAAATTTGCCTTTAGTACAATTCTACATCGAAAAATTGTAGAAAACGTTTTAAGTATACCTCAGTATTGCCTTTATTTTGTCCTAATAATTTATCGATTCATGATAATAAACACCCAGGGAAATAAATAGTTAGGAGGTCGGTAAGTGAAGGATTTTAAACCTTTTTTCCCGACAGGTCTTTGCGTCGGAAAAACCCCAGCGATGTACTATATACTTGTCCTCATAGCACGGGGTCTCGCCCGGGGCTATGACGTTTGTCAAGCTAGTTGATGCGGTGGCATTGGCAGAATACTTTGTTTATTTTCATCCCCTCATTTTCTGACTGGTGGTTGGAGAAGGAGGGAAAGGAATTCGTGAAAATAAATGCAAACATTGATAACCCATGACGCATTCAGTATTCTGCCAACTTCAGTTTATTCCATGGTACCACATGTGCGTGTATGATACTAATGACGATTTTGCAGTCGCGGGATTTAAGCGTTAATCGGGTGATGGTGATGATGTCGCTTTCTCCATCAGGCGACCCCTCGCCTAATACGGCGCTTATATAGCCAAATTGTGCGAGTTTTGGATTTTTCTATCCATTTGTGGACTTCACAACTTTAGGCAAACGATTCTCACAAAAGTATTTTGCCGATTTACTTTAAGTAACATAAATACAAATTTATCTAAAATCTCAGAGGCACCATGAAAAAAAATTCATCAGGCCACTTTTCTGCTACATTAGGTTAAAATTTTTGTTGAAGAAAATCACATTTTGAGAAAGCACCATTGCCAGAAAGAAAAATCACTCTGTTCATCAACTTCATTAGTCAGGAAATTCACCAGTCCACAAACACATGTACTCAGAAAAATTGTTAATGGAGTGCGTCGCTAATTAATGACGTCATTGACGGCCAGCTTACACAGATCAAATCTGCGTAGACTGATATACCCTCTACCACAGACGAAAGCTAAAATTGCCATGGTTCAGCGGTTTACTTTTCTTATTTACAAATTTTATCGTGATTCAAAAAACCCCTTTCAAATTAGTGTATCATTTGTTTTAGCCCCAATGCATGGTGAACATGTCAGAAAACTAATTATACATACCGTACCATTGTCGATGTAAATCTCCATAAACGGCAAAATTTTTGTGCATTTTCCTAACATATTTCGTCCACCCGGCGCTATTGTCAACTTCATGTGTATAACATCAATATCAAGTGACGTATAAGGTCATGAATGTCAAAACTCATTTTTAAACAAGGGAGACAATCAGTTCCATGATTGACATATCCAAAAGTCACACATGTTCTGGTACCAACGGACGGATAGCACATCACACATTAGGCCTTGAAAGTCGAATATGAGTTTAGCGCACCCTTTTTCAGCTCATAACGAGGCAACTTTTTCATATCATTATTCATGATTTTGTAATTCCCACCCCCCCCCCCCCCCCTTCGCTCACCAGATATGTGTCTTTATGGAAGTAGAAACTGTTGCTTGGCTGAATGAATAGTCAACCATTTTAAACTGTCCCAACATTTATTGCAGAGATACTAGTTAATCAAGTCCAAATTTTCCTAAAAAGCTACTAAAAAAGGCTCTGAAAAAGACAAAAAAAAAAAAAAAAAAAATGATCCAAAAGGAATTTTCCAAAATAATAAGTTTTCTGACTAGGGGATCACAAAACGCGGCCCTATTTTCATAACGCGCGCGGGTGACGCTAAACTCAACATCAACTTTCACGGGCCTTCCAGGTTTGACGAAGGATATTTCCAAAGGTATATCGGGTACCGCGCAGACCAATGGTTATAACGAAATGGATGCGTCATCAAATCTCGCAAGAATTAAAAATAATAATATTTATTTAGTAACAACATATGAAAATGAATAAAATATGAATGGCGTATTAACCATTTGCAAAATTCACGTTGCCTTTTAGATGGTAAAACACTTCTATATTTCACCATTTATTGAAGGGTAAGAGGCGCAAATGATTCCTAATAGCATGGAATGTTAAAATGACCTCGGTCATTTGGTTAAGAATGTTTATCAACAAACGTGAGGACTCTGTGTAGGAAACGAGCCAGTTTGCTTTTCTTTTTTTTTCAAATACGAGCTTTCAATTTTTGAAATCTCTGTGCGTGTTGGAAGTTAACAATTGTGTCTATATGTGATTTGGTAATATAACATTTGACACTATTTTGAAGTTCAAAAAGGACAGTCCGTCAAATAGGTAAAATTCAGGTATAATGTAATTTTGTGTGTAACATGCTGAAACGCAATGACAATTAGCTTTCGTCGGTGGTATTAGTCCTGATGATCATGACTAGATAGTCTTAACTTTTTATGGCTGCTGTTATCATAGACCTATAGTCATGGACGAGTTGTTGTAGTGAAAGTGACTTTAAGCCAAGATACACAGCACAGACAGCTTCTGCTCAACTTTTACTCTGCATATTGATGCAAAGTGGCTTAAATAGTCATTATGGTGCGATAAAATGTTATATTATAGGCATTCTTGAGAGTCTTCTGCATCATGGGATAACCCATTTTTCCAGATTTAAAATTTTCAAATTTGAAAAACTTCAAAAACATGTAAATTTTCAGGTGAAACGTTGTTGTTACAGTGGGCTGCCAATTTGGCAGCCTGTGGACCATGTTGGACATGAACTTTTTTGAGATAAATTGTAGCAATCGGTTACAAATTGTAAGACAATATTCTACAGACTCTAGAGATGCTTATGTAATGTCAAAAGAAAATTATTTTTCTTTTTATTTAGGGAAATCTATCTCAAAAAATCTCAAACCTAAATGGCATTGGAACTCCACAGAAAATTAAACTTATGGCACCAAGATATGTCCAATTTTAAAAGATGATGCCATTAAGTTACAATTATTGGAACTAATGTTGTAGAGGGTTACAAATGTATATCACTCTACGGCCAGCTAGCGTCGGTGAACCAGAAGTTTGTTTGATATGACCGCTCTTGCATACTATACTTACAGAACCAAAGTTTTAATACGGTTTATCCCCGTCAACGGAGGTGGCCGGATTCACCTACATTCGTAGCAATCGCCATTACTCCTTCCTTCCATTTTCACCCGATTAAATCATTAATCCTCCTATTCTCCGCCATTGTTTTCCATGTTTCTTGGACGTCCTACCTTCCTCAAACCTTCACTCAAATCAAGCCCTTCTGAAACACATGCTCGTCAATCCTTCCTCAACACTTGCCCATACCAACGTTACACTATTCGCCTTCGACCAACCGTCCACGCCTCTCCAAACCCAAATCTGCATCAAGCATCAGTCTTATCTGTCCAACTACACCACACTGCTCTCATCATGCCTCTTCTCTGTCCTCCTAAAATTCCCATCTCATTTTCGCCAGACACCATGTCTCACTCCCCATACAGCATCATGATAGCACAGTCAGCTCTTATCTCCACCATTCCTTTTCAGCTTCAAAGGATATCTTTCCCTTGAACAATCCCCACATCACCATAAACTTCACCCACCCATACCTCACTCTCGCTGTCACAGGCCACTCACACTCCACCACCCATAAACCTTCTCCCCTACAGGTATGTGAACTCCTTTGCTGACTCCACCTCATCACCAAACTGTCTCTGTTCCAACATCCCTCCAGCTACCTTCTCAACTATTTGTACACCAAAATCTCTTGCCAAACTAGGGGTCACGCTCTTCATCTTTAGCATCTCAATGGATCCATTTCCACATTTCTCACCCCACGATTTGGCTTTTACTCTCTTCCCCCACACCTCACTATACGGCCTCGAGGCAAGACATTCTGGCTAGAAATCTAGGGCAATCTGCGGTTCAAAATTGCTGTATCGCTAAATTTGAGAAATAGTTCCAGGGACTGGCCTAAAAAATGGGACCACTGAAGGAATCTGGGTCAGACGTACCCAAAGTCCCGGCAGCGCGTTTAAAAAAAAACAAAAAAAATGGCAGCCAACCGGTGGTCCGACTGTCACGACTAAAGCATGTGATCATACATGTGACTGCAGTGAGTGTTTGTATTTTATTCAACTAGTGATTATGTGTAAAATAATGAACTTTGTTTTCTGATCCAGACCCTCCTTCGCCAACCCAAAAGAACAGCGCGCCCTTGATATATTGTGCTATTTTACGATGGATGGACAGTAATAAGCTCATGCTTAAAACAGATAAGAAGAGGTCCTGACCGTGGGTACTGATTCACGCGTTCATCAAGTGGAGAGTATACCATCACAAAATTCTAATCACTGGATCTCGTTAAGAAATCAGTTAAGTACCTAGGTGTGAGGCTGGATCAAACGTATCTATGTCTGATCATATCAGTGATGTTTGTCGCTCATCATCTTATCTCTGAGACGTTAGGCTGTATCCGCCCTTAATTTGTCTGAAAAAGCGATTTCATGCCTCGTGAATTCTGTTATCATTTAGTGTCTTGATTTTTGCAACTCCGTCTTGACTGGTATCACTGCGATTCCAACTCAAGAAGCCGTCAAAGAGTTCAAAACTGTGCCGCTCATCTTATCGTTAGAAAAGAAGAAGCATGAGCATATTACTCCCGTTCTCATTCAAGACTTCACTGGCTGCCCGTTGAATCCGAATCCAATATTATACATTGGCTGTTTTGGCATTCCATCATTTTGAAGGTACTCTGCCAGCATAACCTGTCGACCATTTGTGTATCTATCAACCTTCCCGCGTTCTTAGATCTTCCACCGAAAAACTGTTCAAAATTCCCGAGCTAGCCTTAGGACAGCCAGTGAACGCTCGTTTCGTTTTTCTGCCCGGTCGTTTTGGAATTCACTTCCAAACACCTTTCGCAATATCCCCACGCTCTTCTCAATTAAAAAAAAGTTGAAAACTCATCTCTTTCATCAAGCTTTTCATGATTCACAGATTTAATGTTTTTTTGTGTGTGTTTCATGTTACTGTGCGGTCTGAGTTCTTCGGAAGATTTTGCGCCGTTATAAGAACAAGTTAATTGGTCCCGCCAACTTTTGTTGGCGAAAGGGCGGGACTATAGAATGCTTAGCCGTCAGTGTGTGTGTGCGTCCCTCGCGAGATCTTCGGAACAAAGCAAGTGTGGATGTCCATCTTTGCAACATAGATGTATCTCAAGTAGGCGGTGGGTGGGATACAAAGTGGGTCATGTGGCATGGGTCAAAGGTCAAATTTGGTCAAAAATAGGGCTAAATAGCTGTAATAAACATTGTCAAACACGATATATATTGTCATCCAAGGTCAAATCACTTAACATGTGGTAGGAAGGTGAAAATTGGCAGGTGTGGTCAAGATTCAGTGCCAAAACTTTTGAAGGTCATTTCAAGGTCATGCGAGGTCATCCAAGGTCAAATCACTAAACATGTTGTAGGAGGGTGAAAATTGGCGGGTGTGGTCATCATTCAGTGCCAAAACTTTTGAAGGTCTTTCAAGGTCATGAGGGGTCATCCAAGGTCAAATCACTAAATATTTGGTAGGATGAATCTTGGTGGGTGTGCTCAACGGTCAAAAATTTAGAGGTCATTTCAAGGTCATGTGGGGGTCATTCAAGGTCAAATTCCTACTCATCTGGTAGGAGGATGAAACCTAGTGAATGTGATGCCGAAAGTTTTGAAGGTCATTTCAAGGTCATGCAGGGCCATTCAAGGTCAAATCACTAATCATGTGGTAGGAGGATGAAACTCGGTGGGTGTGGTCAAGAGTTCAGTGCCGAAAATTTTGGAGGTCATTTCAAGGTCATGCAGGGCCATTCAAGGTCAAATCACTAATCATGTGGTAGGAGGATGAAACTTGGTGGGTGTGGTCAACAGTTCAGTGCCAAAACATTTTGAGGTCATGTCACATCAAGGGAACCACTTATTTCCACAACAATCTTCCCTGAGATCTTATGTTTCTTCTTGTTCTTTAGCTACCGCACTGGGCGGGGGACCTTTGTGGTTCGAGAACCACCTTGTTATTATTATTATTAACTCTGAAGGACATACATGGTTTCCAGAAGTTTATACCATTTTTCAACATGCAACTAATTTAAAACGAAAGATAATGGGACAAAATGACAGTACTGGCCGGAATAAAGTTGCATTTGCCCCTTCAAAACCCATGCATGGAGAATGCACGGCAATACACCCACTCAACCCGCTCAAAGTGATTTTTACTTCAGCCTGTGTGTACAAAGTATGCTCTGACCTCCTTTCCGCTCAATTTCCATGCAAATCCCATGCACGGGTATTGAGCGGCATAGGATAAATTTCCTTGCAAATCCCATGCATTTTGATGTAACTTTATTCCAGCCAGTACTGCTACTCTCACCCTTGCATGCAATTTTGAAATTGTGTCTTTATAGAATTTTCAGTAGACATAATTTGACCCATTGTTACAACATGTTAATAACGCCTTCACACATGTGTGTGCGTATTCGGGTGCAAGCTAATTACGTAACAAGATTCTCATCACTTTTTTCTCTAGTAGCCATGTAAGCCTGTTGGAAACCAGCTAGATTGGCCAGCTTGGGTTGGCACCCCCTGCATATTTTTTATTTTTTTCAAAGCTGTCTTTTTTAAGATGGCAGTTAATTACTTGGCATCGGCAAAGAGTGCAATGTTAGGATAAAAAATTCCACCTTTACCGTTAATTTCGTCATGCAGCCCTCAATGGTTTTTGTTCCTTTCAGTGGCGTAACCAGCGGGGGGGGGGGGGGGCGAGAAGAAGGGGAAGAAGGGAGAAAGAGAAGGAAAAGAGAGAAGAAAAGGGGAAGGAGAAGGGAAAAGAGATAAGAAAGGGGGAAGAGAAATGAAAAGAGAAAAGAACAGGAGAATAAGATATAGGAAAGGGAAGGAGAAAAATAGTGTGTTGCGTGGGTGATCAGGTCGAAGTTTCTTAACCCCCCCCATTAAAAGGTGATATGTACTATAATCCGAAGTTTTAACAAAAATGGTGTGTGTGATTTTTAGGGTGAACATCGCCCAATTCGCTGTAGTCGCTCAATCGGGCGATCGCCCGATTGAGCGCTTGTCCCTGACTGAATGTAACTAATACACTTTAGGGTACGGGCCGGTACGGCAAGATGAGACTCATTTCTGGTCTTCAACGTCATATCCCAAACAATAATAGTACATGTTTGATCATCGGACAAATCTACACTGAAGTACGCACTTTTTCCAGAAGTTTTACGCTATTTTTTTGACATGCAATGGATTAAAAAATAAATGTAGTGGGACAAATGAATGACTGAAAGACTACTACTACCTGTGGATTCACTTATTGAAATGGTAAGTGCCTCCTAAATGGGACTTTGAATTACACAAAATTTGATGTCATTGTTTCAGCATGCTCTAATAGCTTTTGTAAGTAGCCCACTAATTCCATCATCCATGGCATTTGAGGCTGCCAAATTCAATCACTGGGTGGTGGCACAATGCAAATTTCTTTCCATCAGTACTGCTGTCACTAGTCATGCTATATACTCTCTGTCATAATTCCTTTTCTCTAGGTGTTTTCTATTGGGACCATTTACCGGAAAAGAGACGGATAAGGGATTAAATATGCTCAATAGAAACTGACCTTCCTCATTATTTACTGGTAAATCAACCCGGCATATTTTTCCTTCTCGAGGAAGGAAAATAGCGGCGTCACTTAACGGTAAACGCCATTAGAAACACACTCCGTTCCGCGACAGTGCTCATGCAGGGGAGGAAACGGAAATTGATAATGCCGCGTGATTACGATCGACGATAGGACCTACGTGTGGGCGCGTAGGCTAGAGAGATGGTCCAGGATTCGGCGTTGCCTCCTCGATCTTGCGTACATCGCCTCTCCGCTTGTACAACTCCATGTACCCTTCTCTGATGTTCACGAACATTTAACCCATCTAACCTATCTTTTGCCTCTGAATTTTGACTGTAAAATGTCAAAATCGACATCAGTAGCTATCAATGCTACTATCGCAGGTCCGCAATATTTTTGTTGAAAAGATCAACCCACCATGCTTTGCGTT
This sequence comes from Ophioderma brevispina, assembly GCA_023653785.1. Taxonomy (NCBI): domain Eukaryota; kingdom Metazoa; phylum Echinodermata; class Ophiuroidea; order Amphilepidida; family Ophiodermatidae; genus Ophioderma; species Ophioderma brevispina. Next base: position 17,880 of record JAMKCH010010604.1, read on the forward strand.
GACCTCAGTGTACAACCATTTGCCGGCAAAGTTTTATGTGGTTTATTCCGTTAAGGTTTCCGAATTCATAGGGTGTCATAAAAGTATGTCAGAAAAGGGCGTCACCTTATGGAAACACCCATTCGGCAGCCTTACTGGAATAAGCTGCATGCATGTTGAAGGATGTGGTGGCAGAATACTGAATTCACCCACGTGCCGACTTCTGGTCCGATGTCTAGTGTTCTAAATGGTATGCTGAGTTTCATGGCCCCCGGCCCAAGGAATTCTACATCCTTCACGGAATAAACCACAGGATAAGGTTGCAAAATTTTTAGGGAGGGGGAGGGTTGGTACATTTACTGCACCCACTTTGCCTGCTCCCAGTTGAATTCAGCAGCCTTGACGGAATAAAGTGCAGGGAATACTGTACTTTATTCCGTCAAGGCTGCTGAATTCAACTGGGTGCAGAAAAAGTGGGGTCACAAAATGTACCAACCCGGAGGGGGACATAAATTTATGGAGCTATTCCTGGGTATGCCGGTTACTGTGAATGGTAAAGCTTGAACTCCTATTTGTAAGAAGGCAAATTTGTGAAATGTTGGAATTTATATCAGATCCCGATGATAATTCAACGGCCACTGAAAACGCAATTCCAATATTAAATTGCAGGGAAATAGCGCCATGCAGTCTATAGCAGTCTCTATCTCAGTGACATTAGGCCAATGAAAGTCAATGTTATGTTTCCCGTAACAATTTTTGCAAATCATAATGAGGCAACTCTTTCATTTTTCATTATTCATTATGCATAATTTTGAATAAACAGCAATTTCGCCAACCTTAATTCAGTGTGCTATAATAGCTAAAATATGTGTCAAACCGCCACCATACATTTAAAAATGGTTTTTGCAACTGTTCTTTGGTTTTAAATCTACTAAAATCACATTCACAAGATGTGATCACAAGAAGAAACCATGATATTTTCTTTAAAATAATGAACTTTTTAGAGATATCAGCATCTCAAATGCGGGCAGAAAATCATAACGCGGGCGGGTTATGGGAAACATAACATCGACTTTCATACGCCTTACAAAATCACCTTTTAAACCTTCGTTCAAAAGATCTTAGTAATATCATGATGATAATTAAAGAAAAAATTATTGACGTCAAAATCCGGTGAGGTTAGTGGATTAACCTTGCTGCAAAACAGTGTAATTACCAATAACGGTCATTTAAGATTTAAATATTCCTGACCAGCTAGTCAAGTCTTGTCCAATGTGTTTAAGAGCGCCCTCCTACTGTGTACCGTTAAGTCTTTGATAAAGACTAGCACTCAGGTTACGCCGGATCTCAACATTTTCATATTAAAGGTGCAACAAGAGATTTCGCATATGAGGTGTCCCTTAAAAAAATTTGAAAGTACTGATTTTTGCCCTGATGTAAAGCTTTCCATCAAAAATATTCCCAGCTGAAAGGATTAAGCTGAGAAATGTTTCTTTGGTACAAAAATAGTGAAATTTCTAATTTGAGCAAATATACGAAATTCAGCCTATGATTGAAATATAGGCAAATCAAAATCACCTGTTTCTCTCTTTTAAGATATTTCTGTGGCCAAACACAAGGTAAGAAATCTATTGAGTGTCTAATCAGGGAGGTCTAATCTATATGAAAATACTATTATGACACAATATTTGGGTGCCTCAAAATCTGTTGTTGCACCTTTAAATACAATAATATTTTAGCATGTGCAGTGAGTTCACTCAACCTAAAGTAACATTCTAAGCCTAATACTATAATACCAATGTATTGACAATTGCATCCTTTTGGCCATTCAAATTTTATAAGGCCTTTGAGGCAGAACCCAAACTAAACCATGGTGTACCCGAAGAAAATCAATCCATCCTATTCAATGTTATGGATTCTGAAATCCAAGAAATTGATCTGATCTTGGTAACTGCCACTTTTGTACATATGCCCAGTAGAAACAGTTGCAATGTAATATGTATAGACTTGTATGTACCATCTTCAGTACCCAGTACAGTTATCTCTCTCTGCATCATTGCAATATTGCATTACACATTTCCCATCACCGAAAAGGAGCCATCCAAAACGTGTCTGAGGAATATTAATGCAAGATGCATATTTTATTCACAAGATTGATTACATTAACAAATTGCCTATTTCACAAAAAAGCCTGCGCGGGGCTTATAGATGTGGAATAACTTGACAGACATGGAGTTGTTGCTGTATTGAAGCCTGATGAGCCTTGGTCATAACAATTTTTCATGACAATTGAAAATGATGAACAGTGCTAAAATTACGTAATGGTTGTGATGAACATGGCATAAATATTTATGCAAACACAAAATAGTTTTTGTGTAAGTAAATGTTGATACAGTGTGAGATAGATTGTATTTTCAGTGTTTTTATACAAATTTATATTGGATCTGTACAAGGTTCTATTTCCACGTGTTTAAGTGGGGTCAAATAACAGGCCAGTTGGGCGAAGTGCCAGCAGTGCCTGGTTAGGCCTATATCATTGCATATTCAGAAATATTGACAATTTCTTGACAGCTGACATCAGTTACGATGGTCGAGTCGACTATTTAGGTACTACAGTAAACTTGAACAAAAGTATAGTGAACTTGCACTATTTATACCATCAGTTTTCAATAAAAGTCACATACAATAGCATTGTTTTGTTTGGAAAATGTTATTTATCTCTCAATTCTTGGCTATTTTCGGATGTTTTAAATAATTCTGCCATTGCGCGGGGCATACATTGGTGCCCAGCACCAACATGTTTCTTGTTAGCCTGTGCAGTGTCGTACCCAGGCATGGAGGACCTCGGGGTGCTGGGGACCTTTGAGAAGTAAAAATAGGCTGATTTTGTATATTTTTTGGCAACCCCCTCCCCTCCCCCACCCCTGGGTGCGTGCGTTGCCTCTGCACCCTGGCTGGGGTACACTGGTGCTGTGTAGAGATATCTAGACAATTAGGAGAGCCTGGCATTTTGATCTAGTAAGATCTTTATTATTTGTAAGTAAATGCATGTAGGCCTATATTATATTTTCTAAACATCTCACAAATGCTGTTTAGCTAGCGCATTGTGCTCATCAGTGTCTTTCAGAATTTTTTAAGCCAAGGTTTACTTGGATAATTTCCTCATCTTACAATGTATACCCCACTCAATAGAAGTCAAGAATTGATCCTGTTATTAGATTATCTGAATTAATCCTTTGATACCTTTGTAATCCATTGTCCCTATGTGTGAATAATGAATAGGCTGGGAATTATGAGGGATATGAAGCTCCCCATTCAATTATGTGTTAGGGAGGTAGATGGGTATTTCTGGTATCTACACTTCTATATGTCCAAAACAGTTGAAACTTATTTATGTTCATGTGTGCTTTTTCTGCTTTGTACATGTATCATAACTTTGTGCTCAAACTGCATTTTCATAATGCATGTTAGGTTTGATATATTGGTGGAACCATACTTAATTGCTTACTAGATTCCTTATGCTGTTTTACCATTTATTATGTGTAAACGGAAAACACTTATTGCTAGCCTGAAGTATAGCAGGTACATTCCAAAATGAAAAAAAATATGTTAAAAGTTGCCCAATTTGGTAACCTGTACACCTACTTTGTCCTCAAACTAGTCCTTCAAAATTGATGATAAACTCCAAAGGTGAGTATATTTCTTTGATGATTCTATTATGGTACGAGCTCTTTGACATTAAGTTCATGAGAAATTTAATTTGGTTTTCAAGAATCTTGTTGATTTTCTTTGTGTAAAAATTAGGCCGAGGCACACCTGAACAGTGCCAGGTTAGAATTTCAACGAGAATCTGAGAATCGATTCTTGCAAAGATTCACCTGGAAAAAATTGTGAGAATCCAAGTACATGTATCACAGATCTTGCAAGTTTATACACTTAAATGAAGTAGAATCTAAGATTGTCATAAATCTTGATTGCGAGACCTTTCCACAAATTTCTAACCTGCAGTGTATTTCAGTGTTCGAGTGTTCAGTGTAGAGTATGTTAGGATACTTACTTTTTACATGAAAATATGCAAAGATCTGATTTTTGATATTTTTTTTTATTTTCTGATTTAACAATCACTTATAATTGATAAATCCCTTTTATTGCTTGCACAAATCGCAGTAATATTGTAGAACATAGTGGACTGATGAGGGCATTAGTAATCATGCCTGTACATGTACGTAATATGCAGTTTACAATTACAGTGCATTACCACCTGAGATTAATCGTATGTATATTAATCTCACATTGCTTTGGATCATCTTCTAATCAGAGTTGTCCATAATTTGAACCTTTTCCCCCCCCGTAGTCTTTTATACTGCACTGCTTTATAATGGCACTTTCAGAGCTCAACTGGGCATGGGCCAGTATTAGTCTGTATATACCTAAATACAGTTGAATTTAACTGCATAACTTTTCAATGTTGTAGACTTTGATATATTACTTTGTATTTCATGGTCATTTACTAGGCTGTTTCCCCAATTCATTAGTTTTGTGAAAGGATCTAAGCATGACAAAATTGTATGTCTTACCAGTTACCACCAGGCATTATTTATCAATTGTGATTTCTTCTCTTTTGACAAATTCCAGTTCAAAACATTTAGCCACTTATAGCCTTGCACCTTTACATGTAAGTGTTGTACCACAAAGAAGTTTTCAAGTATATGTTTGTTCAGACCATTTTCAAGGATATTGTGATTTAGAATAGCTTTAAGTTAATTGCTACACTGTTCGTTAGAAAAGAGTTCAATACTGCTATTTATTTATTACTGCATGTTCCCTTTTCAAAACTGGATTTACAAAATAAAATCCATAAAACTACTTAGTTTCAGAATTCACTTTGTTTGTGTGTGGAAGCTCAATGGAAAGAGATTAACCCAAATTATATGATACCATCTCTCTGATTGGTGCATTACGGGCAGGGTTCACACTAGGTTTTGGAAATAGTGCGTCTATTTGGACGCAAATTTGTTTCCCTGAGGTTGCAAAAGTGCGTCTTATTCAAAATATATGCGTGTCAAGTTTTAACACATTTGAGAACTGTTTTAAAGGACTGCAAACAATCCAAAAATAGACATCCAATTCCAAAACCTAGACTGGGCATATTGAGAAGCAATTACCCTGATGACCCTTAAACTCCAAAAGAACTGGAGTGGAGTATCTTGAATACCCTTTGGGACGGTGAGAGAGGTTAGTGAACTAAAAAAAAGACGTAAATACAGTCAAATTTAAACATATTTATTTTCACAGATTTGCTACATGTATGTATTTAATGGTAACAGAATAATTATTTGTTTGAGTGAAAATGATACAATGTTGTGGCCATGTGCCAGAGCAAACTCTGTGATTTTGTGTAGTTTTAAGTGGCTATTTTTTTGCGTCCACCAAAGACGCAAAATTTTACTCTATCTAGACCAAAGTGCGTCCACCTTTGGAAAAGTGCGTCATAGACGCAAAAACGCAAACTAATGTGAACCCTGATTACGGGACAAAACCTGAGACGGCTCTCTGAATAACCAGTCAGTGTTTCTATATCACTGTGTAGGCTAAAGAACAAAGTTTCCCATTTGCTCAATCACTGATTCTGTTTTCTTTTCCATTTTCTTATTAAAAGCCATAATTTATGCAATTCTAGGGAAACATTTCAATTTTCTTACACAAAAACACAGTATATTTAATCTAGAAACACCAAAATGAACACTTGGTAAATGCTTGGAAGTATGCTGAATTTGGTGGTAGATACATGTGTGGAAATTTTGTCCAGAATTGATGGAAATTCAGGGGATTTTTAAAGCATTTTGAGACTAAAAGTTGTACATGTAGTTGGAGGATGAATTTTGAATCATTTTGTGCAAAAAAAAACAGAGCTACATTGAGGTTTCTCCAAATGTATGATCTAATCTCGGAATTTGCCGTAAAACAGATAACTTAGGTCCAGGGCCGTAGCCAGGGGGGGTGCGGGGGGTGTGACGCACCCCCCCAAAATGACAAAGGTCCGCTTTATGATGTTGAAGGTCCGCTTTATGATGTAGAAGGTCCGCTTTTTAATGTTAAAGTTTGCCGCCTCTCTAAATTCTGTTGTTTCAAGGCTTGTGGAGCATGTTATATTACTGAATAATGAGCGGTTAATACTATTGCATTACGCATGGTTGGTGTAATTATACTGTTTTCTCAACGCTGCGAGCGTATCCTGATCCTCTCTCTCCCCCCACCCGTCATCAGAATTTGGAGACGACGGTGAAAAAATTTGGGTCAACCTGCGAGCGCAGCGAGCCGAAAAAATTGCTTTGTTGGTACGCAAAAGGTCCACTTCTGGCAAATCCGCACCCACCCATATAAATCCCTGGCTACGGGCCTGCTTAGGTCTTTGTTTTGATTCACAGTTTACAAGGATTAGGAATGCTCCTCAAGCTCAAGTGTAACCAATAATGCCAAAATTGCTGTTAATCATGGGTGTGTGTTTTGGGGGTGTGTGTTTTGGGGGTGGGGATAACGTTGTTGTCGCCACAGTATGTCGTCTGTTCATTGAGTGCTTGCTCTCACTTATTAGCCGCACAAAGCCCAGGCAACCCGCTATTGCTAAATAACTAGCATTTACTGTAGTGTACACACCACCAAATAATCCTCCCATTGAAATACATGTTAAAATGGCTTAAGTTAGTTTTTTCGACCCCACATGGGATAATATTTGATGTTTTGAAAAGATTTCTCTATCAAAGAAAATTGGAAACTTCCAAAAATCTTGGTCATTTGATACCGATACAGGATAGATTTTGAGATACGAGCACGTGAACACTGCCACCACTTTTTCAACTCGACACATAACTCATTACGGCATCTGAGCACGGGGTATTTCCGAAGGCCCAATTACAATGCCAGTTTCAAATTTCTTTATTTTCCACTATTCCAAGTATTAATCATTGTCTACAATATTCATTTTCGTAAATTAACATTTAACAATCAATGATATCTTCGTACAATGCCATGACAATATGCATATGTTTTTACCAGAACTACCCACCATTACACAAAACATGGAGTGATTTAGTGTTGTGTGCCCGAGAGGAGGGGTCTAGCTACACCATGGAATTATCCAAGAGTAATGGGGTAGTAATACCATACTTGGTGTACAAGTTGACTCTTGCATCCAGAATTACTATTTTGACACAGTACTACACAAGTTCCATACATGTACATGTACAACAATCCAGGGGGGGTAGGACATGCCAACTACAGCAACAGCAAATCAAAAACCGCATCATTTTCAGGTGCTAGTCTGTTTCAAAGGCTTTAAGGTAGGAGGGCGCTCTTACACATATCGAAACGGGTACACCACAGGAATTGACTAAAGACTAGGACTTGGGTCACGAATATTTAAATCCTAAATGACCGTTATTCGAAAATACACTATTTGCCAGCGGGTTAATCACTTAACCCCGACGGCATTTTAATTGTCAATGATTTTTTCTAATATCAAGATATTACTAAGATCTTTTGAACAAAGTTTTAAGAGATGATTTTAATGGCCACTGGGACCGAGAATGCCATAGTAATAAATGCTTACGTAGCAGTTACACAAATACCGTGTGAAATCCCCAATGCCCAAATCGAGCAGATCGTGTCCTACCCCCCTGGGGTAGTAATACATTACTTGGTGTACAAGTTGACTCTTGCATCCAGAATTACTATTTTGACACAGTACTACACAAGTTCCATACATGTACATGTACAACAATCATGACTCTCTGACCTTTGTACAAGCAGCACAATTTGACCTACTTTTGAATCATCTATTGACCTCTGTGAGTGATGACTTACATTTGCCTTGGTGTAAACGTGTAACCCTATTGTCAGATCTGATCTGCCATATCTATTTGTCTTTATTGTATGTGTTGTGGGAACACACTAAGAGATGGGAATTAACATTATCGGAGTGTCTGTGATTCAACATACTGAGATCATCCATTCAAAACGTGAATGCCAGGCATTTGACTAGCCGTTTGTTTGCCTCATAACATAGATCCGATCGACCCCAAGTTCATGATCAAGTTGAGTTCTTTTTTTGCAGCACGTACGTGTATTAGTGCACATCTACCACACATTGCGGGGTTTGGTTGGGAACTTTGTTCACGGCCAGTCGGCCATTTCCTAATTTGCATCATGCATTTCTGTGGAAATGTTTTTTTTTTTTTTCAGATTTATATGTACAGGGCAATGTAAGAACAGGTATGATCTGTATTTCATTTATGAATGTTCTATCAGTATTGTGTTGAGCTGCATAGCTTCAGGGGTCTAAAACCACCTTGAATTATTATCTCGTAGGACCACCACAACTTCGGGATAATACACCGTATACTTAAAGTGACAGGAGGAGATTTTTTTAGGATATGAATTTCTCTCAAATTTCACTGGATCGGTTGTAGACCACCTACCGAGAACGTTTGGAAGGTTTATTGGACAAACAGGTGCAAAAGAAAACCGCAAACCTTGTTTTGAACTTGCTTGCTATCGTAATCGTTCCCCAAAGAAAACCATGCTTTAACTTTCTGTCGGGCACGACAGAAACTATATACTAAATCATCATCTTATTACATAGAGACGGCGTATTCGGCTTATTCACTTCAGGTGTGATCTAATACATTGGTAAGCATTCCAAATATGTAAAAAACCTAGGTTCAAGAAAAATTGGGGGCACTTTTTTCTGGAAATCTCATGTCTCTTTAAACAAGGAGACATTGCAGTATTTTTTCAAGCTCTTCTGTCTTGTCTTTAGGTGGCCACAAGTGAGCAATTGATTTTTATACTCAAGGTGATGTACAATTTCACTTCTTCCTTGTTTACCAGGACCATTTCCCTTTCCACCTAGGCTATAAACATTTAGTTAAAATTTGCACAAAAAACAAAAACAACAAACAAAAATGTAATTTTGCTGTTAAGCTCACTATAGTCATGTCCACAGTACATGGAGGCTGAAACTTTGGAGTTTGAAAACTTTGGAGTGTGGATCGGGGTTTTGACCGTGTAGGCGCATTCAGAGTTTTAAACTCTGGAGTGTTATCGAGCTTCTAGTGGAGTTTTATCCCCCAAAAAAACTTGGGGGTGAAGCACAAGTGCTGATAACACTCCGGAGTGTTTTGGAGTGTTGTGCCATGTGGACAGCTTTGGGGGATAGGAGCATAGGTGACCTCTCAAGGTCATCTATGTTGGCAAATTCCTGTGTTTGAATATCACACGCGAAAGGCCACAGCTTCCGGTCTACTCTCCGATGCAAGAAGCGGAGGAGAATGGTTGGGGGATGATTTCACAGTTTTGGCCATCGTGTGGACACAACTTGGAGTGAAGTGTAATAATTGGATTTAGTTTTTCACCTCCAGAGTTTCAAACATTTGGAGTTTTGTGACTGTCTGTACAAGTGTACATGGCTGAGCATGTTTGTATCAGAGTTTCCCATAGCCACTGTGCTGTAATTTTTGTCCATTTACAGAGAGAAAATACAAAATTGCAAATTTCTTGCCAGGGTTATTGAATCTCTACGTCAGATTTGGCATGTATACGGTCAGTCCTTTGGCTGGTGGTTCCGTTACAAAAATCTCAACTTTTTCGAGGTTGGTCAGAAGGACGAGGCTGTGGATCATGAAATGCTCCGGATCATGAAATGCTCCGGATCATGAAATGCTCCTTTAAGAATTTGTCAAAGGACTGATTTTCAGTGATATATAAAAAATGGCAAAACGGTGAAGAAATTTGTGTGAAATCATATTAAAATTTCAGTCAGCTTCAGATAAGTTTGGTTCAAATGGAAATTGGTGCCAACTATGGTCCTATTTTGAATTCAAAGAGGCACCCAAAACCACTGAATCTCACAAAATCCCACAGCACTGAGTGAGGAAAATGCAAAGTCCCCGGTTGTAGCAATTGTGTCATCAAAGGAAGACACATATGGGCACAAAATCGCCTGTCGTATTGTGGTATCCCTTATCCTGGGACTGATTTCTGACTTCTCTTCTTCCCATCTTCCCTCATTCATTCACTCCTTCCCGGGAGAAATATATCTGATTGTGTTTGGGAGGGGATTAAATGTCAACTATTTACCCCTTTAGTTTGAAAAGTAGAAAGGAATTGTTCGAATTCTGGTTGTGCTAACTTCTTGACACTCAATGGTACTAAATATACATGTAAAGCAAGGTTTGTTTGTAGTTCATACCAGGTATATAGTTTAAAGCTTTCCTTGTTTAAGCTGCCTGAAAATTTCTCGCTTGACCGGAAAGTTCACCCTAATGGTGCCAAATGGAGAGTTTCTATTATGCAAGTTGACAGTTGCTTTATTTCCCATGCTGATGTTATCAACTGTTGAAAAAATTTCAGGTATGACCGAGCATTTAATGAACTGAAATAAATAAATAAAGCTTAAACAAGAATAGTCTTTTAAAAAGACAACCATCGCTTAGCGAGGATGTTAGTACTTAATATGTTAGTTAAAATACTTGAGAACAAACAGAACCCTCTCATATTTGAGAGATTATATAACCACAGTTTATATTATCAGGCATCAACCATACTCATGCATCAACCTTTAGTTTTGAAATACACTCAAAGACCCCTATTTTTGCAGTCCCTGTCACCGAATGCCCCTGGGTTTGGAAACTCCAGCCTTTCACCCATATCCATTTCATAGGTGAGTGCCCCCGGGCACTTTCACACCGTACTTTGGCCAATTTGCCCCAATTTCCAAAAAATAAGCCTGTCCCCTGTTCATCATTCATTCACAAAATATCTCCTGAAAGTGTTAGTATTTTATTTTGTTTAATTTATACAGTCTGAGCTTGGTTATTCATGTGAACAAGCATTTCAGTCAACTACAGTGGTCACAATAATTTCCTTGTTATGACTGTGGAACATTGTGGGTAGTTTTTCAATCGAATAGATCCTAAATATTTTAACCACAGCCCATTACACGGGATTACAAACTTCAAACTTACAGGAAACAGGTTTTAAATCAATGCTTGTGTTATCTGGGCATTCTTCACATAATGGTACTCTCAAGACCATGGGTCAGATCATCCATTACATGTCAATGAACTGAGAAGTTATCCACTGTGATGGGTAGGCTGTCATCCAATCAAAAGTTTTGTTTCTAGCTGCTTAGGAAATGTAAATGAATTTCCTAGTAGGCATATACCATGTCCTTAATTATTAAAATAATGGGAACTAGGGGACTTTGTACTGCTACATGAGACAACCACCCAACTCTGTGCATGACTGATATTCAGCCAATCATTTGCTTGCTGCACATATGCTAGGGTAACTTGCAATGTTGTGGCCTTTATCCACTCCGACTTTATACCATCTTCGATGGAAAAATACTTAGAAATTGTGCACACAAAGGAAGTTTGTGGATGTTAAAGTGTTGAAACTTGTACGATATGGAGGGCCAGATATCTGACTTCATGAGCAATTGGGAAAAGTATAACTTAGAGCGATGACTTAAAAGTTATGCTCTAAAATTGACCTAAAAAACACATTGTTCAGTATGACTAAAAACATAGTCTACTAAGACCCATTATTTACCCTAAACAAAAATGCCATCCAATATTAATACACTTGAAGTTGCTTAACGCTAACCACCGAAACTATCTTTTACATTACAGTACCAAATACTACAAAATACTACTGCACTGAGAAGAGAAAATGCACCCTCTTTTCCCCCTTTTTTCTGTGGTTTTCCTCTTCTTGTAGCTGAGACGAATACACGAATCCGACGGGGAAGCCTCGAAAGGACACCCTCTACGTCGCCGCCATTACTGGGGGGCATCCCGGCCACCAAACACACAGTACACACAC